>JAODAL010066226.1:0-17865 GCA_025379985.1 Phyllomedusa bahiana | reverse complement strand
CAGGGAATCCGGGGGAACCCGGCCCCGAAGGGAAAAAGGGGGGGCCGGGGACGTCACGCGAGGAACGCGGCCGCACCAGAGGAGTACAGGTGAGAGGAAACCGGCGGGCCGCAAGAGGAGATCAAAGTAGAGAGGAACGCGGCTGCACAAGGGAGATCAAAAGAGAGGAACGCGCCCGCACAGAGGAGATCACAGAGAGGGAACGCGGCCGCACAGAGGAGATCACAGGTAGAGAGGAAAACGCGGGCCGCACAGAGGAGATCACAGGAAAGAGAGGAACGCGGCTGCACAGAGGAGATCACAGAGAGGAACGCGGCCGCACAGAGGAGATCACAGGTAGAGAGGAACGCGGCCGCACCAGAGGAATTGAGGAGAGAGGAACGCAGCCGCACAGAGGAGATCACAGGAAGAGAGGACGCGGCCGCACAGAGGAGATCACAGAGAGGGAACGTGGGCGCACAGAGGAGATCACAGGTAGAGAGGGAAACGCGGGCCGCACAGAGGAGATCACAGGTAGAGAGGAACGGGGCCCGCACAGAGGAGATCACAGAAAAGGGAAGCGGGCCCCCACAGAGGAAAATCACAGGTGGAGAACGGGGCCGCACAGAGGAGATCACAGGTAGAGGGGAACGCGGCCCCCACAGAGGAAAATCACAGGTAGAGAGGAACACGGCCGCACGAGGGAGATCACAGAGAGAGGAACGCGGCCGCAAGAGGAGATCACAGGTAGAGAGGAACGCGGCCGCACAGAGGAGAATCAGGAGAGGGAACGCGCCGCACAGAGGAGATCACAGGTAGAGAGGAACCCCGGCCCCCCCACAGAGGAGATCACAGGTAGAGAGGAACGGGCTGCACAGAGGAGATCACAGGTGAGAGGAACGCGGCCGCAAGAGGAGATCACAGGTAGGAGGAAACCGGCCGCACAGAGGAGTTTCCAGAGGGGGAAAACCCCGGCCGCACGAGGAGATCACAATAAGAGAGGAACGCGGCCGCACAGAGGAGATCACAGGTAGAGAGGAACGCGGCCGACAGAGGAGATCAAAAGGTAGAGAGGAACCGGCCGCAAGGGGAGATCACAGGTAGAGAGGAAACGCGGCCGCAAGAGGAGGGATCACAGGTTAGAGAGGAACGCGGCCGCACAGAGGAGATCACAGGAGGAGGAACGGGGGGCCGGCACAGAGGAAGATCACAGGTAGAGAGGAACGTGGCCGCACGAGGAGATACAGGTAGAGGGGAAACGCGGCCGCACAGAGGAGATCACAGGTAGAGAGGAAACGCGGCCGCCAGAGGAGATCACAGGTGGGAGAGGAACGCGGCCGCAAGAGGAGATCACGGGAGAGAGAACGGCCGCACAGAGGAGATCACAGAGAGGAACGCGGCCGCACAGAGGAGATCACAAGTAGAGAGGAACGCGGCCGCACAGAGGAGATCACAGAGAGGAACGCGGCCGCACAGAGGAGATCACAGTGAGGAACGCGGCCCCACAGAGGAGATCACAGGAATGAGAGGATCGCGGCCGCACAGAGGAGATCACAGGTAGAGAGGAACGCGGCCGCACAGAGGAGATCACAGGTAGAGAGGAACGCGGCCGCACAGAGGAGATCTGAGGTAGAGAGGAACGGGGCCGCACAGGGGGAGATCTGGTAGGAGGAACGCAGCCGCACAGAGGAGATCACGGGTAGGGGGAAACGCGGCGCACAGGGGAATTTGAGGAGGGGAACGCGGCCCCCGGGGAGTCACAGGAGAGAGGAACGCGCTGACAGAGGAGATCACGGGTAGGAGGAACGCGGCCGCACAGAGGAGATACAGGTAGAGGGACCGGCCGCACAGGGGAATCGAGGTAGAGAGGAAGCGGCCGCCGAGGAGATCACAGGTAGAGAGGAACCGGCCGCACGAGGAGATCACGGGTAGAGAGGAACGGGCCGAAGGGAGATCCAGGTAAGAGGAACGCGGGCAAGGGAGATCTGAGGTGAAAAACCGGGGGGCCGACAGAGGAGATAAGGTAGAGAGGAAGCGGCGCACAGAGGAGATACGGGTAGAGGGGAACGAGGCCGAAAAGGGAGATAACAGGTAAAAAGGGAACGCGGCCGCACGAGATCTGGGGGTAGAGAGGAACGTGTATGCGCACTCCTGTCAGTCAGCGGTATGCGCCCCCCTGTGCAGCCCTTCTTCCTCCCCCCAGCCTCGCAGTGTTCCTTGTCACCCACAGCTCCGCCCCCCATCAGGCTCCCGGGGAGACGCTACATCCGACCCGGGACGAACTGGTTTATAAACTTTCCGCCACACCCAAACCCGTCACCGGCAGTTCGCCACTCGGTCGCTGCTTCGATGGGGGAGTCGGATCCTCGCATAAGGGACGGGGCACCCGATATAAAGGTGGGCAATGGGGGAACGGGGAACACACACACGGTTTGATTGGGAGCCTCGTCACCAATCCCTTTTCCCCTTCACACCCCCGGTGTCCTGAGGGACACTGGGCTCTTGAGCATTGGGATGGGAAGGGGTAGGTATGGGGTAAATTTTCTTTTTTGGTGCCCCGGGTTGTGGGGAAGGTTTTTAAAATTTTTGAAAAACCCCCTTTGATCTCATTTTACCTTTTGTCACCATTCGTGGTCCCCTTTCTGAGGAGGGGGGATTTTTTTACCCTTTAAACTGTTTTTCTTTGGACGCCCCAGCTGACTAGTCCGGCTGTCCCCTCACCGGGGGGTGTCAGCGGATTTTGCCCAAAATTTGTGTGGATTAAACCTTTAAACCCCGTCCTCCCTTTCCCGTGATTAGCCCCCGGGGAGCCGCTCTCCCCGCGCGCGCATGTTCTGCTGTCGCTTGTGTAAATTTTTTACGGGAAAATAATGTTGTAGCAGGAGGGTCAGATCGGCAGTTTGGGGCCTGGAAGCTTCTTACTCCTTGATGGGGCTCAGTGTGTTCTCATTATACTGCAGCCTGGACGTCCCAGAACAAACATTACCTGACATATAGGGGAACAGAGCCTCGGACCACAGAGAGATGAAGGATCACACAGGCTCCTGCCAGAAGTGTAGTCAGGGGCAGCGAGTGCAGCTCTGGGGGATAATACAGCACATAACAGGATAAGTAATGTATGTACAGTGACTGCACCAGCAGAATAGTGAGCACAGCTCTGGAGGATAATAGTTCAGCATAAATAATGTATGTACAGTTACTGCACCAGCAGAATAGTGAGTGCAGCTCTGGAGGATAATACAGGATGTAACTCAGGATCAGTACAGGATAAGTAATGTATGTACAGTGACTGCACCAGCAGAATAGTGAGCACAGCTCTGGAGTATAATACAGGATGTAACTCAGGATCAGTACAGGATAAGTAATGTATGTACACAGTGACTGCACCAGCAGAATAGTGAGTGCAGCTCTGGAGTATAATGCAGGATGTAACTCAGGATCAGTACAGGATAAGTAATGTATGTACACAGTGACTGCACCAGCAAATAGTGAGCGCAGCTCTGGAGGATAATACAGGATGTAACTCAGGATCAGTACAGGATAAGTAATGTATGTACAGTGACTGCACCAGCAGAATAGTGAGTGCAGCTCTGGAGGATAATACAGGATGTAACTCAGGATCAGTACAGGATAAGTAATGTATGTACAGTGACTGCACCAGCAGAATAGTGAGTGCAGCTCTGGAGGATAATACAGGATGTAACTCAGGATTAGTAAAGGGTAAGTAATGTATGTACAGTGACTGCACCAGCAGAATAGTGAGCGCAGCTCTGGAGTATAATACAGGATGTAACTCAGGATCAGTACAGGATAAGTAATGTATTACAGTGACTGCACCAGCAGAATAGTGAGTGCAGCTCTGGAGGATAATGCAGGATGTAACTCAGGATCAGTATAGGATAAGTAATGTATATACACAGTGACTGCACCAGCAGAATTTGTGAGTGCAGCTCTGGAGATAATACAGGATGTAACTCAGGATCAGTACAGGATAAGTAATGTAATGTACAGTGATGCACCGCAGATAGTGAGCGCAGCTCTGAAGATAATACAGGATAAGTAATGATGTACAGGTAATGCGAGTGTGATAGTATTACTTAGCTGCTGCTTTCCGTCTTCTGTTGGCTTTGCCTTCTATCATATCGCAGGGTCTCATTCACACATAGGATCTGTATTATGCACCCGCAGGTCTGAGATCTCTCCTGAGTAAGCAATGGACCGGGAAGGGCTTTGGCCGCGAGCTCAGTCGGCTTTTGGACATTCTCTATTCCAGCACTTACCAGCAGGAGGAGCTGCAGGTAAAGTATCTGAATCCAAACGTTCTGAAGACCAATAAAATAATCAGAACTTTAGCAAATCCAGGTTGCACATCATAAAGGAAGAGGGTCCCCGCCGGACCGGGAAGTCTCCCCCATATAATGACTAAGAACAGGTCTGTACATGAGTTCCTGTATTTCTGGTCGTAACCCGTGAACTTCCTGTGCGCAGAGACTGCACCGCGCCGCCGGTGTCATTCAGGCCGTGTGGAGGGGATTCCGGTTGCGGAAACGGATGAGGAAGTTACCGGCGGCCGTCACATCCTTACAGCGGAGCTTCAGGTACGAGCAGTGATGGCGGCTGCGGCCCTGAGGGAGCGTGCTGTGCCAGGTGTCATCATGATGCTGAGCTGTCCGTCTGGTCAGTCGTCACGTCACTGGCGTTGCCATTCGGTGGCCGCACATTACACAACGGCTGCAGTCTGATGAGATTTATAGATCTAAGTTTTTTGTTTGTTTTTTTACAAAAATAAGTTTTTTTCAGGTTTATCAGTAAATTATTTGGTAGTATCAATGGTGCCATTAAACAGTCCATCTTGTCCTATAAAACACAAGCCCTCATATGACTATGTAGATGGGAAAATGAAAAAAAAGTTATAGCTCTTGGAATGTGAGGAGAAACAAACTAAATTGGCCTAAAGGGGTCGTCTCACCGGCTCTTTTAGAGCCAAAAGCAGCTTTGGATTCATGCATCCTGTCTCTTCCTGGTCAGGCTGTGGTTGCTTCTATAGCCGTGGTTAGCACATCAGCTCAACATTCACAGCTCTTCTAATAGCACTGACATGAGAGCAGGAGATGTTATCCATCAGTGCAGAGAGCTACAGAGCTCAGAGTAAACAGCACTGACATGAGAGCAGGAGATGTTATCCATCAGTGCAGAGAGCTTCAGAGCTCAAAGTAATACATAGCCACTGACATGAGAGCAGGAGATGTTATCCATCAGTGCAGAGAGCTGCAGATCTCAAAGTAAGCAAACAAAAGTAGACTAATTACTTGTTTGAGATAACAAGCTGCCAGCAGTGTGCCTGACCTGTCGTCATCCTTGCTATCAGATAAGACACAGCAGAAAAAGAAGGGGGGTGCAGCCCTAGAGAAACATGAGTGCACTCAGAGCTGATAGATCTTATCTCCTAAACAAAGCCCCAAAAAAATATTTTTTGTTCCCTACATGTTGAAAGCTAATCTTTGTAGTGAGACAGCCCCTTTAAGAGGTTCCAGTAGCGCCTGATGATGTTTGTTATTGTTCATGGGACCCTGCAGCTATTCACAGGCTTCGGCCCATCATATGACCGCTGATCGTGATGTCATCGGTGCGTGGACTGCGACCGCCGGCGGTGCCGGAAGTTTTTTCTACTTATTTTGTAACCTCCCTGACTGACTGAGCATTTTGTAAAAATGGAACATCCCTTTAAATACATAAAAGGGAATACAGAAGAAATGCAAAGTTCCTGAAATGTTTCTTCTGATTTAATGTAGAGCGAAACGTCAGCAAGAGATGAAGCAGCAGAAGAGACAGAGAGAAGAAGAGGAGCTGAGGGAGCGGCTGAAGCTGCAGAGACTCCGAGCCATGAGGGAGTTCAGGGAAAAGCAGCTGACGCTACTGGAGATAGTCCATGCAGGTAACAAAACCATGAAGAGATGGCCAACCCTTCACAGGGTTAGGCCTGGGGCAGAGCCAAAACCATGCAAAGATGGCACCCCAAGCCCTTCATAGGGGTAGGCCTGGGGCAGAGCCATGACCATGCAAAGATGGCCCAGCAAACCCTTCACAGGAGTAGACTAGGGCAATGGGGCAGAGCCAAGACAGTGCAAAGATGGCACCCCAAACCCTTCACAGGGGTAGACCAGGGCAATGGGGCAGAGCCAAGAACATGCAAAGATGGCATACCAAACCCTTAACAGGGGTAGGACTTGGGTGGAACCAAGACCATGAAAAGATGGCACACGTAACCCTACACAAGGGTAGGGCTGGGGCAGAGCCAAGACCATGCAAAGATGGCACACCAAGCCCTTCACAGGGCTAGCTAGGACGGATACAAGACCATGCAAAGATTGCAAACCCTTCACAGAGGTAGGGCTGGGGCAGAGCCAAGACCATGCAAAGATGGCACATCAAACCCTTCACAGAGGTAGGGCTAGGTCAGAGCCAAGACCATGCAAAGATGGCACACCAAGCCGTTCACAGGGGTAAGGCCAGGGCAGATTGAAGACCATGAAGAGATGGAACACCTAACCCTTCACAGGGGTAGGGCAAATCCAAGCCCATGAAAAGATGGCACACCTTGCAGTTCACAGAGGAAGGACTGTGGCAGAGCCAAGACCATGAAGAGATGGCACATCAAGCCCTTCACAGGGGAAAACTAGGGCAGTGGGGCAGAGCCAAGACCGTGCAAAGATGTCAAACCCTGCACAGGGGTAGAACTGGGGCAGTGCCAAGACCTGGACTGCCCAGGAACACCCCTAAACCAACCCTGCTTGGGAACACCCTCAATCTGGCTATTTTGGGGTGTTGTTTGCGTAAGTCCGCCCTCTTTGTGGCCCACCTTTGTTCAGGCTTGGACTAGAGAAAGCCAACACTGGAAAGTATCCTCTCCCACCATCCTCCTCTGTCAGGGGAGGTTCTGAAGGCCCCAATACAAATTCGATAGAGGACCGACAAAATTGTCAGGTTTAAACGACTCTAGTCTGATGTGTGTTATATTGTGGATGGAGACTGGGGGAGTCTCAGACTCTTACAGACAATGCAGGTGAGCTGGAGCCTATGACCCTTGCTGTAAGGGCTGACTCCAGGCTGCTGCGGGCAGCGGGGTGATATATGCAGCCATTTCTCGTCATCTTTCTGCACCAGAGGCAAACTAGTTACAGAACTCAGTGAACAGCGACAGCGCAGACAGTACCTTCTCACCACTATGTACTTTCTACAGGACAGATGGACAAACACATCCAAGAGACACAGGAGAAGTCCGCACTCATCATCCAGAAACTATGGAGGGGGCATCGGGAGAGGAGACGCTTCCTGCGGCAGAAACAGGCGCTGAGACAGTACAAGGCGGCCGTCACCATCCAGCGGGCGGTAAGTGAACGGCGCAACTCCAGGAAATCGCTGCAGGACCTGCTGGATCCCTCCATGCTGTTCCTTCATCTCTCCGCTGTTCCTCACTTCTCAGGCACTGAGACTTCTAAAGAGACGGAGAAGGATCAGGGAATCGTTAACTCCTTGGAAAGCACAGCGAGATCTGACAGATGAGGAACGGCTGAGACTGCAGAAGAAAGTGGACGCGCGTCTGCAGCTGCGCCCGGTCAGATACTGCACAGGGAGACTCACTGAGACCCTGTATATAGCTGTATAAAGCGCTGCAACTCCTGCTAGGATGAAGCAATCGCTCCGAGCTCCTGAGACGCGCTGCACAGCAGTTTGACGCTGTTTGTGGCTCTGTGACCTGTTGGATAAGATCCCGCAGTCTCCTCAGTGTCTCAGAGGTTTCGTAGGCGACCGCTCCAGACGATGTTGCACATCATGGATTGTGTCCTGCGATACTTTCGGCGGCCTCTGCCAAAGGGATCAATGATCCTGTCGTTTCCATACAATCTGCTAAATACACTCTAACGTCGCTTACCCACAATCGGTGACCCAACGGGCTCATACCATGAGGTCGCGCTGCTCCGTACTGTCCACCTCTGTCCTCATGAGAGGGACGGGGGCATCCAGAAGTCACAGAGAGGTTACATGTCCCAACAGCCCCCCAGCACCGTCCTCATCGCTCCGGGGACGTCCCGGCTTGTTGGAGGCTCCATATACTGAGGAGCACATTGCTTCATCCTAGTGAGCGGTATTATAGAGTATTTGGGGCCAGTGAATCTCACAATCACAGCAGGGATTTTTATATTATGCATTTCTATATCGCCATTATATTTCACAGCGCTGTACAGAGATGGCCATTATTCTCATTGCTCCCTGCCCCTGTTGGGGCTCACAGTCTAAATTCCAGATTATCTTATCAGGATGTTATTGGAGTGAGGGGGAAACTGGACGAAACCCAGAAAACATGGAGAGAAGATACAAACTACTTGTAGATGTCTAAGTGGTCTACTGTGCTGCACTTTGCTAACCACTGAGCCACCATGCTGCACTTTGCTAACCACTGAGCCACCGTGCTGCACTTTGCTAACCACTGAGCCACCGTGCTGCACTGTGCTAACCTCTGAACTGCACTGTGCTAACCACTAAGCCACAGTGCTATACTGCGCTAACCACTGAGTCACCGTGCTACACTGTCCTAACCACTGAGCTGCACTGTGTTAACCACTGGGCCACTTTGCTTCAACATGCCAGCCACCGAGCCACCATGCTGCACCATGCTTACCACTGAGTCACTGTGCTGCCTATGGTAACCAATGAGATACCTTTCTGCACCGTACTTACCACTTATAGACACACAGCAATAAAAATCGAATAGAAACTGGAGCAGCGCTATTGTAAAACATATGTTTAAAATAAACTGAACACTGGGCATTTAGCCACTAGAACGTGTCCGTATTTATTCAAGCAAAAAAAACAGTAAAATGACAGACTCCGCTGGCAACTTGTCTCCTCGATGATACCTGACAAAGTGAGCCAGGAGCGCTCCCTAAACGCGGAGTCTGTTATTTTACTGTTTTTTTGCTTGAACAAATACTGACACGTTCTAGCGGCTAAATGCCCAGTGTTCGGTTTATTTTAAACATATGTTTTACAATAGCGCTGCTCCAGTTTCTATTCAGTTTTTACTGCTGTTTGTTTATAAGTGGTAAGTACGGTGCAGCAAGGTATCTCATTGGTTACCATAGGCAGCCCAGTGACTCAGTGGTAAGCATGGTGCAGCACGGTGGCTGGCATGGTGCAGCAAGGTGGCTCGGTGGTTAACACAGTGCAGCTCAGAGGTTAGCACAGTGTGAGAGTTTTCCTGTGGACTGTGGTTCCTGTCTTCTAATTTGAGTTGTACCATTTAAAGTATAAGTGATCCAGCTCAGCAAGACCATTGATATAAGTTTATTCCTGGTTCTATTAGATGCTTCACATGAGTGCGCTTCTGTTCTCTACTGTATTGTAGCACGTCCTTCTTATACTTACCATTTAGCTACTTTGCTGCACCATGCTTACCACTGAGTCGCTGTGCTGCCCATGGTAACCACTGAGCCACCTTGCTGCACCATGCTGAGCACTGAGCCACCCTGCTGAACTATGCTGAGCATTGAGCCACCTTGCTGCACCGTGCTGAGCATTGAGCCACCTTGCTGCACCGTGCTGAGCATTGAGCCACCTTGCTGCACCGTGCTGAGCATTGAGCCACCTTGCTGCACCGCGCTGAGCATTGAGCCACCTTGCTGCACCTAGCTGAGCAGTGAGCCACCGTGCTGCACAGCGCTGAGCATTGAGCCACCTTGCTGCACCGCGCTGAGCATTGAGCCACCTAGCTGCTCCGAGCTGAGCAGAGAGCCACCTTGCTGCACCGCGCTGAGCATTGAGCCCCCTTGCTGCACCGCGCTGAGCACTGAGCCACCTTGCTGCACCGCGCTGAGCATTGAGCCACCTTGCTGCACCGCGCTGAGCATTGAGCCACCTTGCTGCACCGTGCTGAGCATTGAGCCACCTTGCTGCACCGTGCTGAGCAGAGAGCCACCTTGCTGCACCGCGCTGAGCATTGAGCCACCTTGCTGCCACCGCGCTGAGCATTGAGCCACCTTGCTGCACCGTGCTGAGCATTGAGCCACCTTGCTGCACCGTGCTGAGCATTGAGCCACCTTGCTGCACCGTGCTGAGCATTGAGCCACCTTGCTGCACCGCGCTGAGCATTGAGCCACCTTGCTGCACCGCCTGAGCATTGAGCCACTTGCTGCACCGCGCTGAGCATTGAGCCACCTTGCTGCACCGCGCTGGCATTGAGCCACCTTGCTGCACCGCGCTGAGCATTGAGCCACCTTGCTGCACCGGTGAGCATGAGCCACCTTGCTGCACCGTGCTGAGCATTGAGTCACCTTGCTACCTGTACTAACCACTGAGCCACCGTGTTCCTATTTGCTGTCCATGATGCAGTGTAATTCAAGCTGCTGTGTTGTATTAGTTGTGTGGAGACAATGATGGTGGTATTCCTCCCAGGCCCAGCAGATGTCACCAGAGCAGAGCCAGGAGCTCCATGGGAAGGTGCAGGACCGACTCGGCCAATTCCTCCTGACCAGGAAGCAGCAGCAACGAGCCGAGCAACGCAGGGAGGCGCTGCTGGCCCAGATCAACACTGACATCAGCATGCTCATGAGTAGGTCCTCACCATGTGTCACCGCGCCATTATGGCTTCCTAGCCCCCACCAGCAGCTCGGAGGTCCCCGACTCCCATCCGTTCACGGTGTCCCGCATGTCACGTTGTTTTGTAGGTGCCCCGAGTCTGAAGGAGGCGACGGAGAAGGACATTGACTTCTTCACCAGCAGATCCATCCCCGTCTCCCTGAAGGCCAAGCAGTGTCACAGCACCATGCTGAAGCGCAGCCGCTGGCCCTGGTGGAAGAAGCTGAGCGATGAGTTTGTAGAGGAGGATGAAGCTTTTCTGGGTAACGTTCCTGACCCGGAGCACGGCATCATATTCATCGCTGGAAGCAAGCAACCGTAACCTGCCCAGGCGGCCGCTGAGCCCACATCCGACTCGCACCATCTATTGACCTCCAGGTCCACTTACTGGATCCTAAGTCATTAACTGCATCTTGTCATCATGCATTTTCTTAAAGGGGTTTTCCCATCTGGCTGTATAGCTTCCTGTTCAGACTGTGGGCAGTTCAACAGCTTCAGGCTCCCACTTCCTGTTCAGACTGTGGGCAGTTCTACAGCTTCAAGCTATCACTTCCTGTTCAGGCTGTGGGCGGTTCTACAGCTTCAAGCTACCAGTTCCTGTTCAGGCTGTGGGCGGGTCTTCTGCTTTGGTCTCCCACTTCCTGTTCAGACTGTGGGCACTTTTACAGCTTCAGGCTCCCACTTCCTGTTCAGGTTGCGGGCGCTTTTACAGCTTCAGGCTCCCACTTCCTGTTCAGGTTGCGGCGCTTTTACAGCTTCAGGCTTCCACTCCCTGTTCAGGGTTTCGGGCGTTTTACAGCTTCAGCTCCCCAAATTCCTGTTCAGGTTGCGGGCGCTTTTACAGCTTCAGGCTCCCACTTCCTGTTCAGGTTGCGGGCGCTTTTACAGCTTCAGGCTCCCACTTCCTGTACAGTTTGGGGGCGCTTTTACAGCTTCAGGCTCCCACTTCCTTTTCAGGTTGGGGGTGCTCTTTACAGCTTCAGGCTACCACTTCCTGTTCAGGTTGCGGGCGCTTTTACAGCTTCAGGCTCCCACTTCCTGTTCAGGTTGCGGGCGCTTTTACAACTTCAGGCTCCCACTTCCTGTTCAGGTTGCGGGCGCTTTTACAGCTTCAGGCTCCCACTTCCTGTTCAGGTTGCGGGCGCTTTTACAGCTTCAGGCTCCCACTTCCTGTTCAGGTTGCGGGCGCTTTTACAGCTTCAGGCTCCCACTTCCTGTTCAGGTTGCGGGCGCTTTTACAGCTTCAGGCTCCCACTTCCTGTTCAGGTTGCGGGCGCTCTTACAGCTTCAGGCTCCCACTACCTGTTCAGGTAGGGGGCCCGCTCTTACAGCTTCAGGCTCCATTTACCTGTTTTCTGTGGGGGCTTTTACAGCTTCAGGCTCCCATACCTGTTCAGGTAGCGGGCGCTCTTACAGCTTCAGGCTCCCACTACCTGTTTCTGCTGTGGGGGCTTTTACAGCTTCAGGCTCCCACTACCTGTTCAGGTAGCGGGAGCTCTTACAGCTTCAGGCTCCCACTACGTGTTTCTGCTGTGGGGGCTGTTACAGCTTCACGCTCCCACTACCTGTTCAGGTAGCGGGAGCTCTTACAGCTTCAGGCTCCCATTTACCTTTTTCTGCTGTGGGTGTTTTACAGCTTCAGGCTCCACTGCCTTTTCCCTGTTTGTGGGGGCTTTTACAGTTTCAGGCTCCCACTACCTGTTCAGGTAGCGGAGCTCTTACAGCTTCGGGCCCCCACTACTGTTTATGCTGTGGGTGCTTTTACAGCTTCAGGCTCCCACTACCTGTTTCTGCTGTGGGTGCTTTTACAGCTTCAGGCTCCCCCTGCCTGCTCCTGCTGTGGGTGCTCTTACAGCTTGTGGCTCCCCCTTCCTGTTCAGGTAGCGGGAGCTCTTACAGCTTCAGGCTCCCACTACCTTTTCTGCTGTGGGTGCTTTTACAGCTTCAGGCTCCCACTACCTGTTTCTGCTGTGGGTGCTTTACAGCTTCAGGCTCCCACTTCCTGTTCAGGTTGCGGGCGCTTTTACAGCTTCAGGCTCCCAATTCCTGTTCAGGTTGCGGGTGCTCTTACAGCTTCAGGCTCCCACTTCCTGTTCAGGTAGCGGGCGCTCTTACAGCTTCAGGCTCCCACTACCTGTTTCTGCTGTGGGTGCTTTTACAGCTTCAGGCTCCCACTACCTGTTCCTGCTGTGGGGGCTTTTACAGCTCCAGGCTTCCACTTCCTCTAAAGGTTGTGGGCGGTTCTACATCTCTAGGGCCCCACTTCCTGTTTAGGCTGTGGGTGTCTTTTTAGGCTCCCACTTAACTTCCTGTTTGCTGTGGGCACTTCTACAGCTTCAGTTTCCCACTTCCTGTTCAGACTATAAGCGGTTCTACAGAGATATAAACTCTGCTATTTCTAGCTGAGTCTGTTAGAGGGGTTTCAACAGCAGCGCACAAGGCTACAGAGCTCTAAAGGGTTAAACTTTGTCAATAAATAAGATAAACAAGCTCCTGTGCGCCTGATAAGACACAGCAGGGAGTGATGTGACCATCCTGACCACTGCTAGAGGTGTTGGGTAGGGGAGAAGCCTGTGTACACAAGTAGGAGATAAGACCTGCTCTATCTCTGAAAGGAAGCAAAATCAGAACAGCAATGTATTCGGTAATGGTCTGTATTTACATTGGCCTCCATGTTTAACACTAATTGATGTGGTGAGAACGCCCCTTTAAGGAGAGAATCCCCTTCAGTCACCTGTTCTGCGCTCCACTACTTATAACATTTAATACTCGTCTTCCCACAGTGCACGAGCGTCGCTCATTCCGGCGCGGTGTCGCGGGGGTCGTGTCACCACCCCCCGACATCGGTTCATCTGTAGATTTTGTATGTTCGTTTGTGGATGTAATTACCATTAGTATTTTTCTAATATTTATTTTTTCCACTAGTAATAAAACCGCCTATTCTTTTACATTCGAAGTTCATGTGGAACAGTAATAAACTTTGAGGAAATCCCCCTCCCCTCCCAGTGTCCCCCTGACAGGGTAAACCATGTGCCCCGGGGTCACTTATAGTCTGGGGGAGTCATAACTTGTGGCTCTTATCTCTATTTCTCATGCTATAGCACTTATTCTAAAGGGCTCATGGGAAATGCGTGAGGACGCTGCAGCACCACCTAATGAGCCTTGAAGTGTGAATGGAGCAAACCAGGTACTCATCTGCAGACGGCAATGTGAATGGGAATAGAGCAAACCAGTTCATTGCAGACAGCAATGTAAAGGGGATCAGAGCCAACCAGGTACCATCTGCAGCAGCAATTAAATGGGATCAGGCCAAACAATATCATCTGCGAGCAGTTGAGGGGATTAAGTCAACCAAATCTTGCAGACGAAATGTGAATGGGAATGAGCAAACAGGTACTCATTGCCAACGCAATGTGAATGGGAATAGACAAACCGATACTATCTCAGACAGCAATGTGAATGGGATCGGGCCCAACCCAGAATCACTGCAGACGCAGTGTGAAGGGGATTGAGTAACCAAAAATATCTGCAGACAGAAATGTGAATGGGATTAGAGCAAACCAGATACTCATCTGCAGACAGCAATGTGAATGGGTCAGCCCAACCCAGATACTTATCTAGGAAGCATGTGAATGGATTAAGTCAACCTGGAATCTCTGCAGCAGAATGTAAAGGGGGTTAGAGCAAACCAGATACTCATCTGCAGACAGCAATGTGAATGGGATCAGTCAACCAGATACTTATCTGCAGAGAGCAGATTGAATGGGATTAGAGTCAACCATGAACTCATCTGCAGACAGCAATGTGAATGGGATTTAAGGGAAAACCCAATATCATTGCAGACGAAATGTGAAGGGGAAATAGAGAAAAAACCGGTACTCATCTGCAGACGCAATGTGAATGGTAGGCAAACCAATCTCTCTGCAGCGCAATGTGAATGGATCAGACCAACCAATACTCATCTGCAGACAGCTTGTAATGGTTAGAGAAACCCATGAACTCATCTGAGACAGCAATGTAAATGGGTTTAGAGCAAAACCAGATACTCATTCAGACAGCAATGTGAATGGGATCAGTCCCCAATATTATCTGCAGAGGCATGTGAATGGGATTAGAGTCAACCATGAACTCATCTGCAGACAGCAATGTGAATGGGATTAGAGCAAACCAGATACTCATCTGCAGACAGCAATGTGAATGGGATCAGAGTCAACCAGATACTCATCTGCAGACAGCAGTGTGAATGGGATTAGAGTCAACCATGAACTCATCTGCGCCACAATGTGAATGGGATTAAGAAACCAGATATCTCTAGCAGCAATGTAATGGGATCGTCAACCAGATACTTATCTGCAGAAGCAGTGTAAAGGGGTTTAAGTCAACCATGAATCATCTGCAGACGCAATGTGAATGGGTTAGGCAAACCGATACTCATCTGCAGACAGCAATGTAAATGGGAATGGGGAAAAACCAGGACTCCCTCTGCGGGGACAGCAATGTAAATGGAAATAGAGAAAACCAGAACTATCTGCAGACGAAATGTGAATGGGATCAACCCAAACCCGAACTTCTGCAGAAGCAGTGTGAATGGGATTTAGGTAAACCATGAACCTCTGCAGCAGCAATGTGAATGGGATTAGAGAAAACAGATACCATCTGCAGACAGCAATGTGAAGGGTTTCAGTAAACCCAGATATTTATCTGCAAGGCAGTGTGAAGGGGATTAGGTCAACCTGAATCATTGCAGCCGCAATGTGAATGGGATTAAGCAAACCAGATCCCATCTGCAGACAAAGAAAAAAGGGACATCACCAGATCTTTCTGCAGAGACAGTGTAAAAGGGATTAGAGTCAACCATAAAACCATCTGCAGACAGCAATGTGAATGGATTAGAAAACCAGATACTCATCTGCGACAGCAATTTGAATGGGATCGTCAACCAATACTTATCTGAGAAGCAGGTGAATGGGTTTAAAGGTCCCCCTGAATCACTCAGACGAATGTGAATGGGATTAGAGTAAACCCACATAAACTGCAGATGGCAAGTGAAGGGGATTAGAGTAAAACCATGAACTATCTGCAGATGGCAATGTAATGGATTAGAGTAAACCCCATGAACTATCTCAGACAGCAATGTGAAGGGATTAGAGCAACCAGATACTCTCTGCGACAGAAAAGTGAATGGGATTAGAGCAAACCTACTCATCTGCAGACGGCAATGTGAAGGGGATTGAGTCAACCGATCCCAATTGCAGACGGCAATGTGAATGGGATTAGAGTCAACCCCAGTACCATCTACAGAAAAGTGAAGGGGTTTAAGTCAACCGATACTCTTTGCAGACGCAATGTAAGGGGGTTTTAGAGTCAACCAATACTCATTTTCAAGGCAATGTGAATGGGATTAGAGTAAACCCAGATACCCTGCAGACAGCAAGGAATGGGATTAGAGTCAACCAATACTCGTTGCAGAAGCAATGTGAGGGATTAGAGTCAACCGGTATCATCTGGGACAGCAATGTGAAGGGGATTAAGCAAACCCGGGTTTATGTCTGCAGACGAATGTAAATGGGATTAAGCAAACCAGATATATCTGCAGGAGCAATGTGAATGGGATCGGGGGCCAACCCCCCATACTCTCTGCGACCAATGTGAATGGGTTGATAACCGGGAATCATTTGCAGAGAGCAAGGTGAATGGGATCAGGGCCCAAACCAATAACTCTACAGACCAATGTGAATGGGTCAGACCCAAACCCAGATACTCATTGCAGAGCAATGTAATGGGATTAGGTCTCCCCAGGTACCATCTGCGACGGAAATGGAAGGGGATCAGACCAAACCCAGTTATTTATCTGCAGACGCAAGTGAAGGGTTAGAGAAAACCCAATATCATCTGCAGAGAGAAAGTGAATGGGTTAGAGAAACCCATGAAATCATTGCAGAGAGAATTGAATGGGTTTAGAGAACCCATGAATCATCTGAGACGCAATGTGAATGGGATTAAAAAAACCCAGATAATCATCGGCAACGCAATGTGAATGGGATTAAAAAAACCAGTACTCTTTCAGAAAGGAGCAATGTGAATGGGATTAGAGTGAACCAGGTACTCATCTGCAGACAGCAATGTGAATGGGATCAGAGCCAACCAGGTTCTCATCTGCAGACGGCAATGTGAATGGGATCAGAGCCAACCAGGTTCTCATCTGCAGACAGCAATTTGGGGAATGGGATTAGATAAAACCAGATACTCATCTCAGAAGCAAGGAAGAGATTAGAGTCAACCAGATACCATCTGCAACAGCTTTTTGAATGGGATCAGAGAAAACCACAACTCATCTGCAGACAGAAATGTGAAGGGATAAGTCAACCGGGGTTTCTCATTTGCAGAGAGCAATGTGAATGGGATCAGGGCCAACCACATACTCATCTACAGACGCAATGTGAATGGGATCAGAGCCAACCACATACTCATCTGCAGACAGCAATGGTTTGGGTCAGAGCAACCACATACCCATCTGCAGACGCAATGTGATTGATTAGAGTCAACCCAGGTTCTCATCTACAGCAGCAAGGGAAAGGGGATTAGAGTAAAACCGGGTTTTCCATCTACAGACCAATTGAATGGGTTAGAGTAAACCCAGGTTCTCATCGCAGACGCAATGTAATGGGATTAAAGGTAAACCAGTTTTCATCTGCAGCACAAGGAATGGGTCAGGCCAACCAAATTTACTCATCTGGAGGCAGGGAAAGGGGGAAAGGGCCAACCACCTACTCATCTGCAGACAGCAATGTGAATGGGATCAGGGCCAACCACATACTCATCTGCAGACGGAAATGTGAATGGGATCAGAGCCAACCACATACTCATCTGCAGACAGCAATGTGAATGGGATCAGACCCCAACCCAGATAATCTGGAAAACAATGTAAAGGGGATCAGAGCCAAACCCAGATACCATTCAGAAGAAATGTGAATGGGATCAGACCAACCAATACTCATCTGCAGACAAATGTGAATGGGATCAAGTCAACCAGGTTTCCATCTGCAACAGCAATTAATGGGATTAGAGTAACCATTTTTCTCATCTGCAGACAACTGTTTCAGCATGGTAGGTCCTCATCAGTGTAATGCAGAGTACTCGTTGGCTAGGTAAGGAGCCCCAGAAATATGGGGGGAGGAATAGCTGAGCCCAGTGAAAAATTTTAGGGGGGGGGGGGGGGGGGGGGGGGAGAGGGAGGGGACGGGGGGGGGG
>JAODAL010066225.1:12500-17865 GCA_025379985.1 Phyllomedusa bahiana | reverse complement strand
TCCCGAAGCGGATGAAAAAGCGCAGCATACATTTGGGTGCGTTTTAGACCCGTTTTCGATGCCAAAAACGCATCCGTAAAACGCATTGGATTTAAATTAAATATAAAATTTAATATTATGTTTGGCTTATTTTTTAGTTTATAATTGTATGTAAAATATATTATATATATATATATATATAAATGTATATAATAGTTATTATATATATATATATATATATTTTAGATATATTTTTAAAATATATATATATATATTTTATATATGTATACTAAAATTTTATATTTAATTTATAAATATTTAGTTTAGAAATTTATTTAGTTTTTTACATGATTGTTATTAAATTTAAATTTTACATGGGGTGGGTTTGAAAAATATTGGTGTTTTTAAAAAAAAAAATAGGGGGAGGGCGGGTTCTAAAATCTTTAGGTGTTTTGTACAGCTGTAACACTAGGTAAAAAAATGTTTTTTTCTTGGTCATTGATAGGTTATATTATATTTAAATTGCGGGTTTGATAGGTTGATTTAATAAAGCATTGAAAAAACGGATCCAAAAAACGGATCCGTAAAACACATGCAAAACGCACCCAAATTAGCATCCAAAAAAGGATCAGCTGTTGCGTTTTCTGGATCCGCTTTTTGGTTTGCAGTTTGCATCAGTTTTCGCAGGTTAAAAACGAATCCGTAAAACGCATCCAAAACGGATCCAAAACGTCGTGTGAACAAGCCCTAAGAGTTTGTATCCCATTTGTTCACCACCAAAACCCAGATATTCTAGAATTTCAGAGTGGGGCAGAATGGAGGTGATGGAGGAATAAACAATTACAAGTATATGATTTAGAGAATCTGGTAACAGAGTTGCAAACAATGTGAATATTTTAATAAAATAAAATATTACTAAAGAGGATAGGGTAAAAGTTAGGGCTTCTGCATGAAAACTGTCGAGGTCAAAGACTTTCTTTGCTCCCCATAGCAACCAATCAAAAGTCCCCTTTCATTTCATATAGTGCTCTGAAAAAATGAAAGGGGAGCTCTGATTGGTTGCTATGGGTAACAAAGAGTTTTCATACATGTCCCCCTTAACATCTGAAGTATTGTTTAAAAGGGTTTATTACTAGGGCGATTCCTACACAATATCTGGGCCAGTTTTCTTTTTAGCTGTGTTATCTGTTGGACACAGCGCAGAGCAGAACCAAGCGCAGTAACAACTGTCTATAATCCAGAGATCAAGCCACTGCTCATTAACACCTTACCAACATTTGACATAAACTTATGTCATAATGTCAGTAAGGAGCTATGAGTGCTCAAGACAAAGAAGGTGCTGGCTGATTAACTCTTTAGACATGGCATCTAAATGAATGAGGAACAGTGCGATATCACAGGGTGTCAAGGAGTTGCAATGGCAGCTGGAAGCCTAATTAAAATCCCAACGTCAAAATTGTGTTTATTTGGTCATTTGTTGTCCACTAAATATTACAATAAAAAGTGATTAAAAAGTTGCATGCATGCCAAAATGGTACTAATAAAACTACTCTTTGGCCTGCAAAAAAAATAGTCCTCACCCAGGTCCTTAGATAGAAAAACAAAAAAGTTATTTGTCACAGAAATTGATGCTGCAGTGCAAACTAAAAAAGATAATATACTACAAATATACTAAAAATAGAAAAGGAATAAAACATAACGAAAACTCTAAACATTTGGGGTGACATGTATGAACGGGGCTGCGCCAGAAGTCTGGCATATTTTCAGCCTGAAAACTGACTCAGCTCCATTCATTATATTTTTAATGAGGTGCACTCCAATATCAGGGACATTACAAAGTGCCAGCGGCACTTTGTAATGCGCCTGAGATTGGGGGGCAAGCTGGAGGCGTGTTGCCATACAACCGTACAAAACTACACATTTATGTGTTTAGTACGGCAAATCCAGGCGCATTGCTGCTGGAACAGGTAAATCCCTTTAAAAGTGGTTTACCTGAGCCAGAATTGTCGCTTTTGTAGCTAGAAAGTGCTAAAATCTATGACCCACAGTAGATCATGTTTATAGATTCAGGCGCATTCTACACTACTAATTTGCCCTCAAAAAAGGCACCTGGGCGCCAAAAATCATACACGTCGCCCTTGGTATCACCAGAATCAGACCGAACTGCAGAATACAGACCACATGTCAGTTATACTGAACAATGAACTCCACAAAAGTGAAACCCCCTCCAAAATGGCACAATTACGTTTTTTTTTTAATATCCCACTCTACATAGATATTTTTTAGGTTTCCCATTACATTATTTTGTATAGTCAATGGCACCATTAAAAGATATATGTTGTCCCACAAAAAACTAGCTCTCGTTCGACTGTGACAGAAAAAATAAAGACATTATAGCTTTTAAAAGTCGGAGGGGAGAGGAACAAACATGAGGAAACAAAATAGGCTGCGGTGGGAATAGGTTAATAGGGTCACATCTTATACAATCTCCACTGCCTAATTTTCCTCCAATATCATATTATACTAAATTTTAATAACCTTGTTCATACAAGTGTAGCCTATTTTATACATGTTTCATAATCTTACATAATTTTAGGTAGTCAAAAGACACAATAAAGAACTTTTATCCAAAGTAGTGCAAAGGAAAACAGAAATGTTGCCCATATAATGGAAAGAGTATGGGGTCATGTATGAAAACGGTTTAGGTCTAAGGCTATGTTCACATGGCTAATTACGCCGGGTGTTCGGGAGCTCGTGTCGATTACTCCCGCGGCATTGGGGGGCTGGTAGCCGGCTGGCCCCACAGACTGTCATTACTTGCGGCGCGCAAGCGCCGTGAATAAATGACATGTCAATGATCTCCCTGTGCCTACAATATGATCGTATTGTATACGCGGGGAGAGGAGGAGTAATCCATAGTTCTCTATGAGAACTGTAGATTACCGTAATGATTGGGGTGCATTTCGCTCGTATTAGAGCACAGTATACTCTTAGTACGTGGCGAAATGCAAACCAAAATAAGCCGTGTGAACTTAGCCTAAAACTTTCTTTGTTGCTCATAGCAACCAGAGTTCCTCTTTCAATTTTTCAGAGCATTATATGAAATGAAAAGGCAGCTCTGATTGGTTGTGATGGGCAACAAAGTCTTAGACCTAGACAGTTTTCATACGTGTGGCCCATAGTTTTCATTTGACTGGTGGATATAACTAAAGGGATTGTTCAGTATTAGTTATTCTCTAGTTTCAGAAACAGCACCATTGTCATCTAAAAATAAGACCCTTTTCTTCTTATTCTGGACAACTGTAATAAGTTTTCTTTGCAGTACTTTACTAAATCTCTCCCAGTCACTTTCTCATTATCTCTGTTGGCATCAGATCAGGTCCTCCAGAAATCACTGCATTTCACAGCAGCACAGGAAGAATAGAAATAAAATTAGTTTTAATTGTATAATATAATGAAATTGACTGTCAATGTAGGAAGAATAGTATTCTAATAATTTTATATTGTTTCCTAAAACAGGAAAAGAGAAGGGGAAAATGAAGAGGAACAAGACGACGATCAAAGTGAGGAGAAGAGAAGCTTGGGGGGCTTTCTAAAAGGTGTAGGAAATGTAATGGCAGGTGTAGGAAAAGTGGTTGCAGATCAATTTGGCAAGCTGCTCCAAGCAGGTCAAGGTTAAAAAAAAAAATTGAAATCCCATTACTCTAAGGAGCACAATTATTAATAATTGTACCAAAACTATATTAAAGCATATTAAACTCATATGGCAGTCTGTCATCTTTTACATTTGCATGATTAATGTTGCAGATGAGAAGAATACAACTCAGGTTTATAAAGGAAAAATACATGACAGTCATGTGTAGAAATGGAACATAATATCCAGAAAATAGGTTGGGAGAGGGAGTTGTATTTTTGTTTGTTTGAGACTGTAACATAGGGGGTTCATAGGCACAACTGAATAATATTTGTAACCTAGATTCTGCAACACAAGAAATCCTAACTAAATCATTACAGGATTCAAGATTTCATAAGGCATGGTTCACGTATGTGGAACCTCGGAACCTCCGTCACAAGCTACACTACTTTTTCTGTCTAAACAGTGGACACCATGCGACAACCTGACAGACCCACTATAATCAATAGGGTGGGTCAGGCGCCGTTTGTGTCTGTTGTCAAACTGATTCTTTTGTTTGCATTTGAACCTCTGCAATGGAGGTTCCAGACCCCTGACGCAGATGTGAACCAAGCCCAAGTGTTTGTACAGAGAGGTCAGAAGATTATAATTTGTCAAGCTGATGTAGGATACCTGTAATACTAATTCTATATTCACTCTGTTTATGCTAAAGCGGGGTAAAAACTGACAAGTACTTCCTTGCAAGAACATAGAGGGAGAGAAGAGATCTCGTCCACCATTTCTACACGCTTCTTAAAATTTGCATATGTATATTGGGTAAAGAAGATGGTATAAGAGAAACCATCAATATACAGCATTACATTAGAGAGAAAAACATGTCTGAAGTTCACCATATGCCTTTTATTCCTTCTGATACTCCAAAAACATAAAAACAAGGTTAAGTTTTGAGGAGCAAGTGACAGAAAGATACCTGTGGCATTGGCTTATTTCTAATAGAACTAAAGGATCTGGTATTAAAATTCAGCATGTCCTATCCTTTTTTCCTCCAACATTATCCAATTAGAGGGAGTCAGGAGGCCTCCATATACAGAAGGTAAACAGCCAATCTCCCTGAAATCATTGGTGTGTGCATAGATAGATAAATACATTCCTATTTGAGGCTGGTTAAGATCTTAACTTGGAGATATATTGCTATAATTATAATTTGTGGTTCTCCATCCTCTAGGACACTTGTGACCCCATCATTATTTTACAGTTTGAAAAGAAGGGGTCATTTGGGTGTGATATAATTAACCCTAAGTGTGCAGCGGGGTAATCTCTCCCAGCTTTTGATGGAATAGAGAGAGGCTCAGTGGTGACTACATAACTGTAGATCAGACCTGGGCATTGTACGGCCCACTAGCTGTTCGGATGCGGCCCGCGGTGTACGATGCCCAGGTCTATTAATAGCAGCCACGAACAATCCTGCCTGTGCCCCGAACCTCAAATTGTTGAGTTGCAAGCAGCTGCTATGTGCCTGCAGCGCCGACGATCTATTGAGCTGTATGTGCGTCCACTAAACACACATACAGCTCAAAGCTGTTCTTCAGTGCAGAGAGGGAGAGCGACTGCATGAGTTGCCAGGCGCTTAGTAGGAAGGAGGGGGCGCCTGTCACTCACTGAAGCTCCTGACTGTCAGGACTTTATGTGCTGTAGCCGCGTTCAGCATGAGAGCCTGGCAGTCAGGAAGCAGCACATAGTGGGTGAGGAGCT
>JAODAL010066225.1:0-10000 GCA_025379985.1 Phyllomedusa bahiana | reverse complement strand
TTGGGTTTTGTAACGGGTGGCTATTTGAGTCACTGTTTCCTTTCTATCAGCTCGAGCCAGTCTGCCCATTCTCCTTTGACTCTGGCATCAACAAGGCATTTCCGCCACAGGACTGCCGCTCACTGGATGTTTTTTTCTTTTTCGGACCATTCTCTGTAAACCTGAGATGGTTGTGCGTGAAAAAACCCAGGGAAACAGCAGTTTCTGAAATACTCAGACCAGCCCTTCTGGCACCAACAACCATGCCACGTTCAAAGGCACTCAAATCACCTTTCTTCCCCATACTGATGCTCGGTTTGAACTGCAGGAGATTGTCTTGACCATGTCTACATGCCTAAATGCACTGAGTTGCCGCCATGTGATTAGCTGATTAGAAATTAAGTGTTAACGAGCAGTTGGACAGGTGTACCTAATAAAGTGGCCAGTGAGTGTATATATGTGTTTATGTGTATATACACACATATCCACAATATTGCCCCATTTACGTCACTAAACATAATCCTGCCTGTTGTGTCCTTTACAAGTGTAAACTACAACCTGATGATGAATTATATTTGAATATAATTTTTTTTATACCTGTCATTTGTCATGGTTGCGTACGTTTGTAGCTGCTGCAGCCAGACAAAGGGTATGTTTACACGGTGTAATTGCGGGGTGCATTTTGGGGTGTATTAGTGCTTTAATACACCCAACATGCACACCGCCGCAATTGTGTAATTCATTGCTCTCTATGAGAGCTATGAATTACCATGTCGTCTCCCCTGGCGTACAATACGATGGTAATTGTGCTTCAATACACCCGACGTACAGGCTGACATTATGGTAATTCATAGCTCACTGAGAGCTAGGATTCCCTGTTCTGGGGAGAATAAATATCAGTGAGAGCTTCAGAGGAATGCACTGGCCACAGTTTTTTCTCTGTAAAAATCCATACCGCAGTTCATGGGGCGTGAAAAATGCCGTGTGAACCCTGCCCTTCTGAGAAAAGCGTAACACAAAGGGCCCGGGCCCCGGATGTTTTGGGACCCTAGCAACACCCCTGATAGCAGTGCTGATGGCCGCTGAGGCCGGGTAGTGCTGGGAAGCTGCGGTGCGCCATCTGCGCTGCAGTAAATATCCCCGGTATGTGTATAAGGCAGCGACACGATGTAGTCAGCTCATCATCACGCCACCAGCCTCGGGCAGAAGAGGGAGACGCTCGGCGGGGAAGCAGGTAAGCTGTTAAGGGGAGTATTAGTTTTGTTATTTTTAATTTCTGTCATAAGTCTATATACCTACCTGAGGGGGCCTATGACTATCTATATACCTACCTGAGGGGGCCTATACCTATCCATATACCTACCTGAGGGGGCCTATGACTATCTATATACTTATCTGAGGGGCCTATGACTATTTATATACCTACCTGAAGGGGCCTATGGCTCTATATATCTATCAGAGGGGGCCTATGGATATATATATACACACATACCTGAGGGGGCCTATGATTATATATATATACCTGCCTGTGAGGACCTATATCTATATACCTGACTGTGGGAGCCTATGTCTATCTATCTATCTATCTATCTATCTATCTATCTATCTATCTATCTATCTATCTATCTATCTATCTATCTATCTATATACCTGTCTGTGGGGACTATATTTATATACCTGCCTGAGGGAGCCTATATCTTTATATACCTTCCTGTGGGGACCTATATCTATTTATATAACTCCCTGTGGGGACCTATATCTATATAACTGCCTGAGGGGCCTATATCTATTTATATACCTGCCTGTTAGGACCTATATCTATATACCTGGTTGACTAAGGGGAACTATATCTATATACCTGCCTTACTTAGGGGAAGTATATCTATATACCTCCCTTTCGGGACATATATCTATATCCCCTACCTTCTGAGGGGGACTGTATTTTAACCTGTCTTACTGAGAGTACAGAGTAAGTTTCCACAAAAATAAACCCCAAAAATGAATTTTTTTCCCCGTTCGCCCTATGTTTTTTTTTTTTTTTATTAGTCCGGCCCTCTAAAACCATCTCACTTTCTCATGTGCCCCCATGGGAAAATTAATTGCCCACCCCTGCGGTAGATGATGGGTCACCCAAAAAAAAAAAAAGAACTCACAGGTTGGTTAGTTGCAAACTCAGGAACAATTAACTTCACACTTGGAGGTTACAAGGAACATACTGTATGCAAGTTTACTACGTGTGGCGGTTCTCTCTTGAAAGGTACCAACACTTGAATTTAACAAAGCCTATGTCACATCAAGGGAGGTACAGTGAGCCCTAACTGGAACCCAGCCACTGTCCCTGCCTAATTGATGTTCTGACCTAAGTGGCCGATCCTAACTGGCCGATGGTGCCTAGGTTACTAAAGTGCTGGGGCAGTCAGGTGGGAAGAAGTGTCAATCAGGCCACAAATCAGAAAACACGCCAGGAGTCAGAAATACTGTCAGGCGCAAGGTACCAAATCAGAAAGCAAGTCGAGGTCTGGAAAACAATCCGAGGTCAGGTAAACGAAAATGAACATGTACAAAGTATGGACAAGCCAGGAAATATCACACAGCAGTTACATTCCAAGAGGTTTAAATGGAGTGCCTGGACACAGCCTCCGATGCTGTTTGGTGTTGCCTCCTGGCCCTTCTATTGGTCCATGTGATGCACCCCCTGTTCAGAGGGGCTGAACGCCTGTCACGCCAAAATTCTTCTGCAGAACGTCTCTCTGGGTGTGGTCACAAACCTGGAGAATCAACCGCTGCAGAGTGTTGCACACTGCTGGCTGGAAGCTGACCAGGTAAGCGAGTTCTGACAGCCTAACTTCACCTTTAATCCATTATAATACTGTTATATGGCAGTACTGCTGCATTTGCTACCACTATTCAGTTTCAATCTCTAAAACTTTTCAGCAAGAGAATAATTTACACAATCTCAATGAACAATGGATGCAATGTTACAGAGTCTCTACACAAGCACAAGTGATACTCACTTCTGATTCTAAAATCCTGCACCAAAAGTCATGTTGCCTAGATGTTGTCTTGTAAAGTTGGTCTTAGGCGATGTTCACACGGCTTATTGCCGGCGTAATTGCGGTTACGGATTTCGCCCGCAATTATGCCGGGTGCCGTGGAGCGGGGCGGGGCGAGGGGGGGTCGGCGCGTATCCACGACACGTATCCCTCCGGGATAATGTGCATGTCACTTTCTTCCCGCTCTGCGTATTCGCCGAGCGGGCAGGAGAGACGGAATCCATAGTTCTCTATGAGAACTATGGATTACCGTAATGACCGGGACGGATTTCAGCCGTATTGGAGCGCAATACAGCGCGCAATACGGCTGAAATCCGTCCCGAAATAAGCCGTGTGAATGAGGCCTTATTCTCACATTCACATGTCTCCTGGAGCTCTCACCCACAAACCATGTCTATAGGAAACTCCAAAACAGCTGCCCTCTTTCTTCTCTCTCTCTCACAGTGGCCACATGTCTCACAGTCACCTGTGGGAATCATACAGCACCTCTTCTATCCACAGCCCAGTCAGCAGTCTCACAGGTCCAGGCAGCCACAGCTTGCTTTCTCAGTCAGTCTCTTCTAGCCCAGAAGCTCTCTTGGATTCCTGTCTGTCACTCTACTGCAGGCGTAGCTGCACATCATACACTGTGCAGTAACGGCTCGTTCACACGGCTTATTCTGGGACAGATTTCAGCCGTATTGCAAGATGGCTGGAATCCGTCCCAGTCATTACGGTAATCCACAGTTCTCATAGAGAACTATGGATTCCGACTCCTCTCCCTGCTCGGCGAATACGCCGAGCGAGAGAAAGTGACATGTCAATTATTTACGTCGTGTACGCACCGTAAATAATGAATGTCTATGGGGCCGGCGAGCTGCTGGACACCCGCCTCACCCCCGCTGCACGACAACCGGCGTAATTGCGGGCCGAAATCCGTCCCGCAATTACGTCAGCAATAAGCAGTGTGAATTGGCCCTAACACTCAGGCTCTTGCCAGTTGCCTAGCATAACACACCATACACCTATGGCATAAAACCTGTTTAATGGAAACATGTGGAGTCAAAAAAAATTTTTGTTTATATTTAATTTACCAATCACCCTGTACAAGGCCCCATGCATCATGAAATTAACCCCTATGTCAAATTCTTGCAGGGATTTCATCAAATTCCCAATATTTACAGCATAACAATCATGTGAGCTCTGGGCTCAGAACTGAACTTGCAGGATCATGGCAAGGAATTAGCTGTATATTACATTCAAGGAAGCATAACCCGAAAAAACCTTCTCACCCCCCCCCCCCCCAAAAAAAATCCCCCGCCCCCCCCAGAACCCAGTCCCAACATAACAGGGGGGTTTAGGGTCTGAAATAGTATTTATAAAAATAATTTTTTTTTAAAAACAAAACCCATACAAAAGCGTAAGACAAGTTTGGGTGTATTAATAGGGTTGAAAGGGGTGACCACATAATACGTTTTTGGGGAGAGAATATAAGCGTACATTACTGCCCAAAATAAGACTGAAATAAAAATGATACCGATAAAAATATAAAAAAACCCGTGCATCAAATGTAAAACCCACCACATAGTGACAAAAAATACCCCCACAACAGACCAATCCCCCTTTACATAAGATGAAAAATAACCCACATTGAAATATCATACCCAATAGTGACTGAAGAATAACAACAAATACCAATATACCCATATAGTGACCAAAAAATAAAACCCTATACCCCATATCATACAACAAATGAGAATATCACCACAAAGACAACTATCCCCAAAAATAATGACTGAAAAAACCTTTACATCTACCACATATCCCCCACAGAGGATGAAAAATTTTCCCATCCCCTGAGACATTCCCCGCCACAAGGACGAAAAATCCCTCCACCATGCCAATAAAGTGAAAAATACCGAAACACCTGACCACATATCCCCAACATTGGCTAATAATTCACAATATCATGACCACATATCCCCCAAAAAGTTAAACCCAAAACAATTAAAGTTGTAGAAAAAACCCCACCCCCTTTGACAATTTTTTTTAGCACAACAAAAAAAACCCCTAAAAATTAACTTTTAATAAAAAGATTATATAAAATATTTGTCTGACCCTCCAAAGTTTCCCCAGCTTTGAGCTCTGGTCGCCGGCTAGGCCTTGCGACAAAAACCTGGTGTCAGCTGTAGTGCCCCCATGTAAACTCTGCCCTTCCCATCTTGTATTTGAAATTGTTTCCCGGCCCAGGCGGGGGTGGGAAACCCCTCCACCCCCCTTTTAGTTCCCCTTTTTTCCTTCTAGTTTTTGATTGACAGTTTGTATTAACCCGGTCTTTTGTTTTTTCCCCCTATCACCTTGTTCTTGTTTTGTTTTTTAAGGGGTTTCCCCTTTTTTTTCTCTTTGCCTTAATTGGGTTCCTCAGACCTGTACAACCCCTTTCCCTTTGCTGTATTTGCTTGTTCCCTATTTGCTTTGTTTCTGAATTTGTCTGCCTCCTGATTTTGTATGTTTCCCCAACTTTGCTGACCTGGTTTTTTGACACCCCGTGTCTGTGTTCAGTTTTGTTTCCTTTGGGCCCGTGTTTCCCCTTTTTCGGGTATCTTGCAGTTTTGGTTGGGGGCCGACCTGTTAGGACTTTGGGGACCCCCAAAAGCCCTTGACAGTGGCGGGGAACCCCAAACAGGGCCCCCTTGTCTGTGTTTTTTCTGCGCCCCCGACCGGTTCCCCACAATATAAAGGAGAAAACATAAAATGCATTTCTCAACCCCAAATTTCAAAAAAAAAAGGTGTGGCAGAAGGGGGGGACTGAATGAAAACCCCATCAGGCCTGAATACAAAAAATGGACCCTACCTACACAAAACTGGGGGGATGCCCCCAAGGGGATCCCCGGCTGGAACCTCACTTGATAAAAAAAGCCCCAATATTCCCCGTCCCATCCCCGCAGTTTTTATCAGCCCCGTTAGAGTGTTAAACCATGATTACCCCGTGGCAAGTAGGGGGCAAATAAATGGAGAAGGGGCAAAAAAAACTCAATGGTATAAAGAGAAGCCCGTACGCAGTGACATATAATTTCAAACAAACCATGAAAATATAAAATGTACTGAAAAAACCCTAAAACCACCAAAAAAGTATTAGGAACTAAGCACCACATAATAAAACATTTGAGTAGGGGTACCCGACTGATAATATCACCTCCCCGGGGACTTCCACAAAGATATAGTAGAGGCTAAGATAGTGGTGCTGTGGTATGTCCCCTACAGTACACATGTTGTTGTAAAACACCAGGTAAGCCCCCCAGAAAAAGGGGAAAGGGAAAGCAAAGCCTATACATTTTAATATTTATGTTTCCAAACACATTTAGACCCAGCTGGGGTGAATGCATGCTACATTCCGAGAGAAGTCCAAGGCGAAAAAAACGCAATTTAAAGGGGAACCATCGTTGCCAGTGACTCACAAAATGTCCTTGGGCTCCCACAGATCGTCACTGGTTTTATAAATCAGGTGGACAGTAAATTTAAGTAGCTTTGGGGCAGACAGGGTGCGAATTCAACCGAATAAACCCGAACTATTTTAAAAAAGCGATTTAAGGGGCCCCGGGATTAAATAGCAGTGCTGTCAGATAAAGGAGTTAATAAGGGGTCATAAAAAAGGGACAAAAATTTTAAGTGGTGGAAAACAAAAAGCCAAGTATAAGGCAGATCCAAACCAAAATTGGACTAAAGGTAATAAAAAAGCTCTTGCCCTTCCCCTTTTCCCCCCAATCCCCAATTTGCGATGCGCCGCCCAACTACCTCTTCTCGCTCTTTCCGGGTTTCCCCGGTCGGTTCGTCGCTCCCCCGCCCCTTTTAGATGACTACTCTAGTCATGTCCGGGCTTCATTTCTTTTGGCTACGGGTTTTCCCCCACACACCTTCCCAATTGGAACTTTATTTTCCCTTTCGGTTTTTTGGGTTTAAGGCCCCCTTTTATATAGTGATCCATCCCCGGGTCCTTACTACCCGATTTTGCCCCCATTGTAATGCCCCTTACAATTTGTTTTATTTTTTTACCACTATTTATTTTGGTGAATGTTTATTTTTTAAAAAAGGGAGAAGATTTGTTTTCCCTTCCCTTTGTAACTATTTAAATCCCTTATGCCATTTTTGTACACATATTTACTTTGTTTGTGATACAGAATTTTTTGGTCATATATAATATATTTTATTTTAAAAAATTTATAATATATATATAAATATAATTATATATTATTATATAAAATACACACACATACATATACACTGCCCTATTCGGGAATCTCTTTATAGCCCTGTATCTGTAGTACATATATATTGTAAATTTTGTATATTTTTTAATTTTTATCGTCTGGTTACAATATGTTCATTTAGTGATTTGTTTTATCTACTTTTTTATGATTGTTTTGAGAAAGGTCACATGACCGAAACATCAATATCAACTGATTAGTCACTATTCCTGTATATACCTTGTCTGGAGCGTGTCGAATAAAATTGGAAAACTTTATTGCATCATACAAGTTGGCGTGCTGTCAAATTTCTATTCTAAATAATAAAAGATGGACAGATGACATAGAAAGAATTTGGAAAATCTGAGGGTAAGGAAGATGAAAAACGGGCAAGCAATCCAGGGAGATGGGGGTACAAACCATAAAGGCAAGCACAACCATAAAATTCTAATAAAGCAGCTAAAATCCACTTGCTCATTTAAGCCCTGGGGTGTTTGAGTGTTGAAAGTGAAGATCCAAAAACACTCCTTTCGAAGAAGCAGTTGATCAATGTTTCCTCTCCTCATTGAGGGGACAAGACGATCAATACCTTTCCATTTGAGACAGAATTACACCCATGTTGTGAAGATGGTCGCCTGCCCGATGATGGACTTGTCGTATGGTCTTCCCCACATACTGAACACCGCAAACACATCTAATCAAACAGATAACGCATGTAGATTTAATTGATGAAATAGCGTATGGCAAACTCCCTACTATTACCAAGGCCTGTAAACACTGATCTCCTCTCCATAAAGGAACATGTGACGTAATTCCCACATTTGTATGAACCCTTTGATTTTAGCAGCCAAGTATCTTTTTTGGGTCACAAAAAGTGGCTCTTAACCAAGTGGTCTCACAGATTTAGACCACGTCGAAATAAGACTGATGGGAAGGCATTCAGTCACCATGTAAACTTATCATGGCCTTGCAATCTCGCTGCAGGGGCCCCGATCAGAGTGAGGAACAGTGCGCGGAACCATTTCTCATCCATTTAGATGACAAAGCCGCAATTGCCGCAGGGTCTAAGGGGTTAAATAGCATGGGATTCAGCTGATTCCATGCTGTGCTTTTGTCGACAGGTGTTAGCTGCAATTAGCAGCTGGCACCCGCCACTGAGATCCTGCTACAAATCCCTTGATCGACACTGGGACATAAGTTTGTGTTCAGTGTCATTAAGGGGTTAAAGAGGGTGGTTGGTAAGGATGGGAAGGACTTGGACTGTCTTCTGCCATATTTAATGTTTGCAGTCCGTGAAGTTCCCCAGTTATCCACAGCTTTCTTTATTTTCAAGCTGGTCTTTGGTAGATGTCCATGGGGTCTTCTCAATATAGTCAAGGAAACCTGGGAGCAAGAATCTACCCACTAGAGGAGTGTGATTGTGCTCATCTCCCTAATGCAGGACAGAATTGCTGCAGTCATGCCAATAGCTAGGGAACATTTACAACAGGCACAGGAAGCCCAAAGCCAGGTATATAACAGGTCTTCCAGGGTTAGGAGCTTCAACCCACCATAGCAGGCAAAATTAAACCCTTCCCAGCAAAAGCCTGAGCATAGTTTGTCCCAGGCCAGAGTATACCCTGGGGATTAACTGTCCTAGGCCAAACTATACCCCAAGGTGTAAAATAGCTCAGGCCAAACCATATCCCAGTCCACAGTATCCGTGGGGGATAAACTCTACACCCGGGGGTGGCAGTGGCAGTGGCTAAAATGTTATCACTTTACTGGTTTTCTCACCCTGACTCTAATTTGTTGAAAAGTGTGCAGTTTTTTTTTATTTTTTTTAATCATACTGCTTCCTGTTGGTGGAAAATACAGCACAGTGCTTACACTGAACTGACTGCATGGACACTCTGATTAGTGACAAAGGACAAGGGTTTGTGAACTCTATCATCAACAACAGATTCGGCATTTCATTTGCATACCACCCACAAACAAATGGAACGTGTCAATGACCAGCAAACTGGGATAAGTTCATCTCTGGTGTTCTGTTTGTCTGTCACACTTCTGTTCATGCCGCAACCCAGTGCACTCCATTTGAGGTCATGTATGGATGGAAGGTCAAGCTTCTAATTGACATCAATCCCTCAACCGTCAGGACCAGCATCCACTCTGCCCAGGAACACCAGAAGTGTGCCACAACAGCAACAAAGAAATCACTGCTGGTACCATCATTTATATCAAGAATCAACACCGTATTAATCACATGGGTTCAAAGATGGAACCATGCTGAATTGGACCCTATTTACTTGTAGAATTCTTGACCAAGGGACTAGTAAAGCTTAAGAACAAAAAAAACTGAGCAACACCTACCACACCAGCAACTTTAAGATTAACCAGGATGAAGAAACTTCTCCACCACCCCAGTCCCATGATAATTTTCCCAGTGACTTTGTCACACAGCAACACAACTAAGACTAAGACTTTCAACCCACTACCGAGTTCAGGAAGGAAGTACTTTAGCACCTCTCTTGGTCGTACTTTTGGTAGAGTTTTACAAAGGTGATGGGAATTTATACTCCTGGGTCATTAGCTACCTCCTGACAGGAACAGAGGACAACCACTCCCTTCTCAGAAATAAACTCATCCACTACATGAAAACTGCCTTGAGTAAAAAAAAAAAAAAAAAACTACAGGACTCTTTGAACCAATTTTTGAATGACTATTGTAGGGAAACAGCCCAATGATATACAGGGGGAAAAAAAG
>JAODAL010066224.1:0-17866 GCA_025379985.1 Phyllomedusa bahiana | reverse complement strand
TACCCCCCAAAAAGAACTTCTATCCCTACATAACCCAATTTTCTTTCCTAAAATATGCCCCCTAAACTAGCAACAACCCTAATATAGAAAGCACTTTAAGACCCCCAAGTCCCAGGTGGGGCCCAACAAAAACAGAGGGACACCAAACCTCATGTATAAAATGTCTAGGTCTAAAACTCCTTTTTTCCCCATAGCAATCAATCAAGTCCCCCTTTTCAGTTTTATATGACTCTTGAAAAATATTTCTAGGGGCTCAAAGAGATTTTAGACCAACATTTTCAAACGTGTGGCTTCAATCTATAATTCCTCAAAAACAACAAAGCCCAAATTTAGGTGCCCTGGTAGGGGGTCACATTCTCGGAGCCATGCGACTGCACCCCACAATCTGGAGGGGCGGGGGGAGGGACCAAAATTTCGAACACGTTTGGGTTCAAGTCGGGGGAAATTTAAAACGGGTCCAGGAGTACTGGAAGCCCAAAAGTAGGAATTGGTCGAATAATGTGACTTGAATTTGTATATAAAACCCAATTAAAAGGGGGAAAAGTCCAAAACCCCTGGATCTAGCAAAAAGGACAAAAAATTTCTGTATAAACCAACACAGAGGTAAAACATCTAAAATACACCTGACCTAAAACTTTTTTTAACTATTTTCCCCCTTCTAATCTCTAAAAATTTCAGTTTAAATTTGCATTTTTTTAGTTTTCTAAATGGATTACAGGAATACCATTCTAAATAAAAAAAAAAAAGGGGAAATTGCTAACAATTCAAAAATTTTAGTAAGCAAAATGCGCTAAACATTTTCCTTTTATTTACCCCAATTCTTTGTTTTTGTCACAAAAAAGGGGACGATAAAAACCCAAGCCCCTGCATTTATTGAATTTTACCGTTTTTTTATTTATGCCGGTTTTACCAATCCTAAGTAAATGAAACGTATTTGTTGACTTTGGCCAACCTTATTGTTACATAAAATAAATTTTCCTGGCATGATTACAAAGCCTTAAATTGAATTAAAGCAAATGCTTTTAACAAACGACCAATTTCTACAATAGCCGATTCCAAAAAGTAAAAAAGGAAAATTTAAACATAAAAGATATTTTAGGGGAACAAGAAACTGACTTCAATGGAGAATTAATGAAATAAAAAAAGATTTAAGGTTTTGGGAAATTTGTTGAGTAATTACGTTGGTTTTTACTGTAAAATGAGGGCCATGTTTTCGAACACATTAAAGTTGTTACATAAATGAAATTAAATGCGTTAACACTAACAGGGTTTGTTAAGCCATTCTGAATGCTCCAATGTATCACAAAAAGGGGGTTTTCCCTATTCTGAAAATTTAAAAAAGGTTCCCATCTCCCCAAAAATACCTGAACAATAACCCCTGTTTCAGAAAAAAAAAAAATTTTTCCCGGTTTAAGATTTCATTATAAGTTTTGGGCCCCACGGTCGCCGTACCGAGGTCATTTTTGACCTTTAGTGTTGCTGTTACTAAGTATGAGGATTAATTAAAAAAACCCGAACTTAGCATTTTTGTACACCATTTTAAATTCCTTCCTACTGACCTGAAAACCCCCCCCCTTTTTCTTTCAATTTTCAGGGATTGGGCACTACTCCCCAAACCTGCCATAATTTCCCCTTGCGGTCTCCTTAAAAGTGTTTATGACTACTACTCCCATTTAAACCCATTTCTTTTGTCTACTTTGGTTGTAAAAAAACCTAAAAAAAACTTCCCATCCTGCCATCATTCCCATTGGGTTGTCCTTTTTTTGATGGGTAAGATTTTGGAATTTTTTATGAATTAAACACAATGCCCCCTCCATACCCCCATCCTACCCCCTTTTTCCCCCGCAGTGTGTAATTTAGGGCAATACTTAAATTTTTGGCCCAAAAAATTTTTTCCTCTACCCCCCCACCCACTTTGCAAATTTAAATTTACTTGACCCCCCTCCCATTTTTTGTTCTTTAAACCCGGATTCCCTTTATTAGGGGTTTTTTAAATTTATATAAATTTAGCCCCACTGGTTTACCTGTATACCGGGGCATAAAATGGGCATTTTTATCCGGGGCTTTTTGCCCCGGATAAAACTGCCGGTTCTCCCGAAATTTTACCGGGTTTTTCCCGGCCCTACCATGGGCCGGAAACGCCAATGGTCTCTACAACTTAAGTTCCCTCCCTGGATACGCAAAAATTGGAAAAAAACCCCCTTTTTCTGCGGAGCAAGACGCCCTTTCTCCCCCGCTCCGCAAAATTAAATCGGTTTAGGGCCCCAAAAAGAGGTTTTCGACCCTCCGGATTTTCCGGGAAAAAACGGCATAAAAACTCATCACCCCGCCGCACGGCATGATGATTCATGCCCGGGCCGGGCCAGGAAGAAGAATTTGGGGGTGTACAGGATTTTAGGGCGGGGAAAATGTGAGCACGTTTTTTTTTTTTCATTTTTTTAAAATGCCCTAATTTCCTGCCTAGTCATACTGGAGGCAAAAATTATTACCTTTCTATTCTATTGGGGGGGCCCCAAAACTACCGCCTATATCTACAGGGGGCCAAATTTTTACCTGCCTATATCCCAAAAAGGGGACCAAATTAAAATTTTCTTATGTATACTGTGGCCGTATTTTTTACCTGCCATATATTTCTGGGGCCCTTTTAAACCTGCCCATACAACCCGCGGGGGCCCTTTTTTTACCCCACCTAAAAATCTACTGGGGGCCCCAATTTCCTAAACCCAAAAACTACTGGGGGCCCAAATTAAAAACCTTCCTACATCTACGGGGGCCCATTATACCTATCGTATTTACTGGACCCTTTAAACTACCTATATTTGGGGGAACATTGCCTGCCTATATCTAGGGGGACTCTTTATTCCCTCCTAATCACTTGGTTCCTATTCCCGGGCCTATATCTACTGGGGCTCATTACCTGTTTAAATTTTTCCCCGGGGCTCTATTACCTGCCATATTCTGGGGCTCTTTTATTCCCTACCAAATGTACTGGGGCCCAAATTATTCCCTGCCTATATCTACGTGGCCCTATTATTCCCCTGCCTAAAAATTTACTGGGTCCTTTTCCCTCCCTATACACTGGGCCCTATTATTACCTACCATATCTACTGTGGCCCTATTATTATTATTTAATTTTTAAATTTTATTTATTTTAAAGCCCCTTTGATTCCAGGGCGCTTACATTCAGGGGGTTACATACATTACATAAGTCAAAAGAGTACAGTGAAAAGGATAATGCAATTTGGCACACAAGGGAGGAGGACCCTACCCCGGGGTTTACAATCTACAAGGAGGGGAAAGAGACGGGCGGTGGGGGGCAGACTGTCTGTGGAGGAAGTAGGGAAAATTTTTATTTAAGGTTTTGGGCAAGCCTGAAGAAAGGGGTTTTCTTTGCTTTTAAAAGGGGTGAAAGTGATGGAGAGTCGATGTGTTGGGGCATGATTCCAATTTGGGGGTGAAGCACGGGAGAAGCTTGGAGACGGTTGTGGGGGAGCTGATGGGGGAATAAAGGGGAAAAGGGTCCTTGAGGACGGGGGCTGGGGGGAGATTTTTGGAAATTTAGGCAAATGTATGGAGGGGAGAGGTCATGGAGAGCCTTGTGGGTCTTTTGGTTAGTGCTTAAAATTGAATCGCTGGAAAGGGGAACCCAGTGAAGGGATTGGCGAGGGGAGGGGCAGAGGAGTACAGGAGAGAGGGGGATAAACGGGCAGCAAGTTAAATGGTTTGGGGGGGACGAGGGTCTATGGGGGCCACTGAGAAGGATTTTGAGTAGTCTAGCGGGAGATGACAAGGGCATGGACCAGCTTTTTTTAGTGTCATAGCCGGGGAATGAGCGATGCGAGAGATTTTTCAGGGGGAGGGCGGCAAGGTGGGGGGTTTTTGTTTTGTTGTTGAAAGATAAAGCAGATTAGGGTTAACCCAAACAGGACTTGGGACCGGGGAAAGTGTAGAGCCGTTTTACTGTAATAGAGAGATCAGGGGCAGGGGTAGAGTTGGATGGGGAAAAATGATAGTTTTTTGTTTTCTCCCCATTTAGTTTTTTGGGAAAGTGATGAGAAAAGGGGAAATGGAGGACAGACAGTCAGGGATCCGGGAGAGAAAAGTACATCTGGGCCCCGAATGTAATTGGGACATCACATACAGGTGGGAATGAAAGCCATTGAGGCTATTAATGACCAAAGGCAAGGGGGTAGATAGGAAGATAGTGGACCCCGACTGACCCTTGGGGGACACCAACAGGAGTGGCCGGGGGGAGGGGGCAAGAATGAGAAGCTGAAAGTCCCCATCTGAGGTACGGGAGATCCAGAAAGAGCCAAAATCCCTGATCGAGGGGGGGAGAGGAGAAACGAGGGAATGGTCGAAGGTCAAAGGCAGGAAGGTCCAAGAGGAGGGGCACAGAGTAGTGGCATGAGGTTTTGCAGTTTTAATCATTTGTGACTTTGTTAGGGGAGTTTTCGGGGAGAGTGGTGGGGTCGAAACCCGATTGTAGTGGGTCAAAGAGAGTTTTAGGAGGGGGTGGGAGGACAGGAAGATAGACGTGCTGTCGAGGAGTTTGGAAGAAAAGGGAGCAGTGAGATGGGGCATAGTTGGACAGAGAAAGGGGTCAAGGGTTTTTTTTTAGGAATGAGTGTAGTACATGTTAAAGGGAGAAGGGAAGATTTCCCGAGGTATTGATAGGTTTAAGAATGGGGGAGTGCGGATGATAAACCGAGGTCTGGGATGGGGGATGGGAGTGGGTCAAAACAAGGTAGTGAGGTTGGATTTGGGCAAGGAGGAGAGCTTGCTGAGTGACCGTGGGAAGCCAAATTTAAGGGGAAAAGAGCAGGTTCAAGGGTAAAGGGGGTGGTGGGGGCGCGGGGGGAAGCTTTCCCCCTGATGAGTTGATCTTTTGGAGAAGTAAAGGAAAGTCACTGCTGAAAAGGGATGGGGGAGGAGGGGTTGGTGGACGGGGGAAGAGAGTTGAAGGTTTGAATATTTTTTTGGGGTTGTGGGAAGGGGGGATAAGAGAGGGGAAAAGTTCTTTTGGCTGAGGCGAGTGTCCCCCCCTTTAAAAGTCGCAGTGAGTGTTTTGATAAGAAAGTAATCAATGGATGAGTTTTTTTTTCCCCGGCGTTTTTACTTGCCCTTTTTACTGGGGCCCCCATTTTTACCTGCCTTTTTTTCTACTGGGGCCTTTTTTTTACCTTTATATTACTGGGCCAATACACCTCCCTATATCTCCCATTGATGTAATTTTTGGTACATCCATGGACAGTGTCGAACTGCACATGGACACACCTTCTTAGCAGTTGTAATAATAACAGCCAGTTGTCACTTTAGTTGTACATTTCCAAGCAAAATAACAGAGGAATGACACAACACAGAGGGGCTAAGAAAATGGCCAATCATTATTATTTGATGAGGGAATCAAGTTTGGAAATAGAGTTCTCTGAAAAGGAGCTGTGTAACATGGCGGCCCTTGGCTTCTTCTTAGACTGCTGAGTCTGGCCAGCTACCCCATGTGGTGAAACTGTTAAGTGGAAGACAGCCTTGCTGGTGTGGGTTTGCTGGGTGATGTGGTGCACCAGCGCTTGAGAAATCAGACCACAGAAACTTTCAGCTTCAGAGGCTTTACTCACAGATCTTGTAGAACGTTATACTTCACAGGTAGACAATACAATATTGCACTGGACACTTCTTCACACTACAATTGTTTTCCTGGCAATTCCTCTCTCTTACTTGTTCTCAGTAGCCTTTTTCCCTCTAGACTCCAGCCTCAGGACTAACGGCCATGCCTAAGGACTTCTTGCAGCTCCTTGGTACACTTCCCTTAGACAATGTAGGCAAGCCTACTAATCTCTCTATATCTTCCATCTACCTTCTTCTACTGTCTTCTTACTGTCTCCTGTGAGTCAAGAAACTGTTCTGACTACTTCAGCCCGCACTGCTCCACCGCCAGCAAGGGAGTAAGAGATCCCGTTTTTTAGCTGGAACAGTACGCCAAACTGACAATTGCCCTCATTAACAACTCCGAGGGCACTCTCTAGAACCTGACAGGCTCCCCCTTATAACTGTGCAACATGCAGCCCCTCCCCCCTATCTCACACCGATTGGCTGTAGACCCAGCTATACGGTCTCCCAAACAGGTTAACCCCTTCAAGATCTACACAGATAAAAAAAACTCATATACACACAAACCCATATGTATCATATTGATGTCAATATTGATGTATCATATTGATGTCATAAAGGGAGGGGGTTCTGGAGGGTATAACCCAGAGTGAAAAGCAACTGCACAGATTCGCTCTGGCTCAGGTACATTAGATGTGACTATCGTCCCCCATTCATTTGATCAGTAGATTGAAACATAAAAATTAGACCCCTACTAGTATCTGCTTGACAGCATCACACTTCTTACAATCTAGTATTGCATATCTTGCCGCACCTATTCCAATTTCACATTTCAAGAACATTAAAAACGTTCCTGTCTGCTTACATTATAGAACCTGGAAAGACCACATTCCTGTGAAAAGTTCTTAAAGCCCATTAAATGTGAATGAGACCAACCTGAGAAGGGCCCCTCCCCTTCAGGGATCCAATTGTAACCACCTGAGTCTTCTTTAATAAGGTAGATATGCTCTTGCATTAAATGATCACCATGCATTACTACATTTCAGTTGCCTCAGGGAAAAAGAGTAGCCAAGGAGCTTTTCCCACTTTTCTCCATGACTTAGAGTATCTCCACACGGCTTTTCCTAGGTGTGTGCCTGCTGTTTTAAAAGTACACGCTGTCCAGTGTGTACGTCTAAAGTGCTCCCATCTGGCCCTATCCACCTTCTCTTACCCTGGTGCAGGGGAATCATAAGTGCTATGATTTTACTGTATTTACGGGGCATAGTTCAGGCGTATTGAAACACAATTACACCTTGAAGTACGGTCCGCAATTATGCTGTGTGAACATACCCTTAGAGAACCTGAAACCACAAAGATCGAGTTGATGGGGTGGCTTCAGTATAAAAAGGAGTTTTCCTTATATGCCTACCCTGGTAGTATTTTTTAGTCTGTAAGTGGAGCTTCTTTCATCTTCCTTCTTCCTCTGTCTGTCCTCCCTGGGTAGAAGTCACAGTAATTCTGGTACTATATTCAAGAATTAGGAGCTCAAGTTATAGACATTTTGGGCGACATGTATGAACGGGGCTGCGCCAGATATCTTCCGTCTTTTCAGCGTTTAAATGTTTAAATGTTCCGCACACCACTTCGGGAGGCGGGGCGCACTAGAACTGTATGAAGCTACATATTTGTAGCTTTTTTTACGGCATTCGGGCGCATTACTCGGAACAGGTAAACCAATTTCAAGGTTACCGATCCGAAGTGTCACCCGAGCGAAGAAAGCCCCTATTTAGACTCCTGTAAGCCGTTCAAAAATCAGGCCCCTGTCCATTTTATGCACATAAAATTTGGCATTCGAAACTCCAAATTTTCATGCATTTCGCCCTTTATTACAGGGTTTTAAAGGGACAAATGGAAAATAAAGTTGTTGAATGGGATTGGATAAACACTCTTCAGATGTCAATGGTGACAATCTGTGTACAGTGCAGTAAAATATGTCAGTATCTCAATAATAGAAATAAATAACAAATAACAAAAAATAAAACAAAATGGAAACCGTCCCCTTTATAATAAAATAATAATAAAATAATAAAAAACTTTATTTATGAGGGCCAAAGTTTTCCGCACACTTTAAAAATTTCGGGGGAAAACGTAAACATTGCACAAAAAAAGAACTTACAGATGAGACACAGGGGCGACATGATGAATCTCCCCCGGGCGGGCGCACCTTTACCCCATTTTCCCGGGGGAATCTGCGCCAAATTTTTAAGTCGGGGCCGGGCCCCTCATAATACATTTAAAGCCCGCCGCGCCTCACCAGTTTTTTTTGGGCAGTGGGGGGAATGGGGGAGTGGGGGACTTAGCGCAGTGCGGCGCTGCGCCTATGATTCGGCGCGGGAGGTATGCGGTCAACATGCGGGGAAAGTCCGCCTCGCAGTTTTTTGGGGCCAGGTGCGGGGGCCCCGAGCGCAGTCGGCGCTGCCCCTAAGATTTTTCCGCCAAGGCGGTGCCCCTTTCGTACATGGGGGGAAAAGCCCCTGCGGCCCCTGTGTGGGGGGGCACAGTGGGGGGACATGGGGCATGCGGGGATTAGGAGCCATGCGGGCGCGCCGAAAAACATTCGATGCAACAGGCTGGAAACGAGAAATCTTTCCAGATGCGGTGCGGATAGAATCAAAAATCGCCTTTAAAAAGGGGGGAAAACATTTTCGGGAAAAGAGCTGAAACCAAAAAAATAAAAAAACATAAAACAAAATCACTTTCCAATACCCAAATTTTTCGAACAAGATATTGGAAATTCCCCGGGAATACAGTAATTAAAATTTTCCAAAAGCTATTCTATTGGTCGGCTAAAACGGCCCAATCAAAAATAGGGACGACGTGAACCAAAAAAAACCTAGGGGGAAGTTTAGCCCAATCAATCCACGGCGGTAATTAAAAATCAAAAAAATGCTAAAAAGACTGTTTGGGTTAAATCCCGGGGGACTGGCAGCTCAGCCAATCAAATAACGACAGAGCCCCCAATTCTAGCCAGGGAGAAGTTTAGACCAATCAGAACCCAGGGGGACATTTTAAAAAAAACGGGAAAAAATGCTGAAAGAGGTGATTGGCGACTAGCGGGGGCCAGCTAGTCACCAATCAGAATAGGAGCGACAGAGCCCCAAAAAAACCCTATAAAGAATTATTGACCAATCAGAATAGGGCGAAAAAGACCCATTTAGTCTAGGAAAGTTTTAGCCCCAATCAAACCCGGCGGGAAAATTCCCAAAAAACAGAAAAAAGACAGAAAAGAGCTTTGCAGCTAGCGGGGATTGGCTACCCAGCCAATCAGACCCGCGAGCTACTTCCCCTTTTAAAGCTAGGGGGAGAGGGCCAAGCCGTGCGGCATAAGTATTAAAAAAAAAAATTTATTTTTTTTTAAATTAAAACATTACAGATAAAGAGCCAACCCCTTCTTAAACCTAAATAAATTTAAACCCCCGAAAAAAGGTTTGTCGCCCCCGGGACACATAAGGAATTGCAATAGAGAAATTCCCGGGAAATACAGAAATTCAAATTGTGTAAGCTATTTCTTGGTGGCAGAACCCACCCAATAGAATAGGAGCGACAAAGACCCTTTATATCCTAGGAGAATTTGGACCAATCAGAATGGGAAACGACAGTGGCCCTTTCAAACCCTATGGGAGTATTCCCAAATCAGAATGGGAGCGACAAAAGCCCCATTATTCCTATGGAAATTTTGGGCCCAATCAAAATAAAAGGGGGGACAGTTAAAATACAGAAAAAAGACAAAAAAGACTGTTTTGCTGAGCTAGCGGGATTTGGTTATCCCACCAATAAAAGCGGCGAGCAAATTCTCCCATTTTATCTAGGAAGATGGGCGCTTGAAATCTCGGCGCTCAGGCCGTGGGGCTGAAGTATTTAAAAAAAAAAAATTTTTTATTAAATGAAAAACTTTACAGATAAAAGCAAAACCCTTAAATAAAGCAGTTAAAACCCGAAAAAACGCGTTGTCGCCGAACCGGGCCAAAGGGGGAATTTGGGAATAGAGAGAATGCCGGGAAAATCAGTAATTCAAATTGTTTAAGTATTCTCATTGGGGTGGGAAAAACCCACCAATCAGAATGGGGAGCGACAATGTCCCTTATAACCGGGAGGAGAATTGACCAACAGAATAGGACGAAAATGCCCATTATACCAGGGAAAAAAATTGACCAATCATATTCAAAGGGGGGACATTTAAAAAATACAGAAAAAAAGCGAAACGAGCTGATTGGTTAAAGCGGCGGTGGCTCGTTTTGCTTACCCCAATCAACGCGATTACTTTCTCATAGAGTTCATGGGGAAAAAGAAATTCTGAGCGCGCTTTTTTATTGGCTAAGTTAAAAAGGCGCGTTATTGGACCAGGGGAAGGCGAGCGCGCCCTATGGGTTTTCTAATGCCTGAAATAAAAACGACAGGGCCAAAATCAAATTATAACATACAAATTTTGTCCCGAATCGAAAAAACGAATAATAATAGGGGGGAACGAAAAAAAAATTAAATCAATAAATTTTGTTTATTTCGTTTTTTTTCTTTACCCAAAGGGAATCAATATAGGGGAAACGAAAATAAAGACGCGTTGTTTTTGGGTTTTTAACGCTTTATTTGTAAAGAAGGGTTCGCTCTTTTTTTGATAATGTTTTTTCATTTTAAAAAAATAATTTTTTATTAATACAATGCCGCAGGGGGCTGGCGCCGGGGATTTCAGTGCCCATCCTCCATAGACTATAATGGGGGAAGTAGCTCGCGCTCTGATTGGTGGGAAAACCAAATCCCCCCCCCCCTCAGCCAACGCTTTCTTTTCGTCTTTTTTCGTATTTTGAACTGTCCCCCCCTTTGATTTTGATTGGTCCAAACTTTTCCGGATAAAATGGGGTTTTTTCGCCCATTTGATTGGGGTTAATCTCCTCATAGGTTAAAGGGCCCTGTCGCTCCTATTCTGATTGGTCCAAACTTCTCCTAGGATATAAGGGGTTTTTCGCTCCATTCATTGGTCAAAATTTTTCCCCTAGGTTTAATGGTCTCTGTCGCTCCTATTCTGATTGGGTAGCTGCCAAGTCCCGTACTTAACCAACACTCTTTCAGCATTTTTTACTTTTTTGGGAAATGTCCCGCCGTGGATTCGATTGGGCTAAACTTCTCCATAAATATAAAGGGGTTCTTTTTTCGCTCCCAAAATTTTGTTGGCCACTAGCCAAGCCCCGCTAGCTCAGCCAATCAGCTTTTTTCACCATTTTTACTTATTTTGAACTGTCCCGCCGGGGTTTGATTGGTCAATCCTTCCCCATAGGTTTTTTAAGGGTTTTCTGTCGCTCCATTTGATTGGGCCCGGTTTTATGGGCCAATGAGAAAGCTTTCAGAATTTGAATTAAATGTATTCCCGGGAAATTTTCAAAACAAAAATTTTTTTATATTGCCCGTTCTAGAGTTTTGGGGAAATGATTTTTTTTTTTTTAATTATTTTTTTTTTTTACGTTCGCCTTTTCTGACAAAGTTTTCTGCCTTTTTAAAGGCGATTTTTTCGGAATCTACTCCTGCGCCGGGCGGGGTGCCCCAGATTTCTTTGCGATCTTTTTATGTTTCCTCGCATGTTCCGATCCTCTTCACTTCGCCCTCCCGGGGGATTTAGACCAAAAAAAACCAGGCTCTTGTCGGAGCTGCCGAACGCTGCACTGCGCCCGCTTTTTGACCCCATCGTACATGCCTCGGTTCGAGCGGCCCCGTCCCCCCATGCCTACCCCCCTCCACCCCGTCCCCCTGCCCCCCCTTTTATGCAGGGGGCAGTGAAAGTGGCGAACACCGCCTAAAAACCGCACCCGCGTCCGACAGCGGGATTCGGTTGGCAGTATACGCCAAAAAACAGGCAAAACCCGATCATACTTCGCCCCGGTGTGGCCCCGCTCGTGAGAAATTAAATCATTTGGGGGTAGGGGGAAAAAAACGTGAGAAGGGGCCAAGTTACAATGGGGCCACCATATTTCAAAATAGGGGGGGCTTTAATGAAAAATGGATGAAACCCGCCACCCCGACGTAATCTGTATACGAAAGTGCCTGTGACGCCCATGTAGGGGTACAATGTGTGGGATAGCAGTTAGGGGTTCATAGGCCGAACTGGAAAAAGATTTTTTAGGGCCCTCTTAAAAAATATGGTTTTTTGATGTGCCTGATCCCCGCGGTAGCATATTCCCCGAGAACGGGGCCGCATGTGTAAATCTTGGAGACGGGCATGGGAGGTTGGAGATTTATGAGGGGAACCCGATTCAGCAGCAAGGGGGAGAGGGGTCGGGTGGGAGACAGAGCGAGGGGGGGTGATGTAGGGGGATGCAGCGTTTTTGGGAGAAAATGGGGTGGAAATTTTACTGTACCTGTACTGAATGGGAACCCTGCAGTGACTGACACAGGGAGAGGCATCATATAGCGGCTGGAAAGAAAGATGAGCCGTCTCTGCATTCAGGACAGATTGAAAGGGGAGAGTTTTCCAGAGGGAGACCGATTAGCAAAAATTTAAAAATGTCAAAACGAAAAGAATAAGGGCCAAATGAAGTTTTTGGGTTTTTTTTCACAGTGGAAACGGGCGGATTCTGGGAGTTCTTGAGGAGCAGGACAGGGGCGGGCAAGGGGTTGGAAAATGGGTGAAGGTCAGATCAATTAGTAAAACCCCCCCCAAAGGGGCCCCGCCCAGAGTAATGTTGGGACCCCAACGAAACAGAATAGCGGGGGGGGGTTTTTTATAGATGGCGGGAAAAACAAGAAGTTTTAGTTCAGTGAGGTTTTTGTTACAGATGAAAGAGGACATTATGTTTGAAAAGCGGATAGACATCACTGGTGTTTTTAGGAAGAGGGCTGATTCACGGGGAATTAAATTGGGGGTCATCAGCATAGAGAGGTACTGGAAGCCAAATCCTTTATGGTTTTCCCAATCGGGGGTGTGACAATGAAAAGAGGAGAGGGCCTAAAAAACCCTGGAAAATCCAACATCAAGAAGTAAAGAAAGGAGAAAATCCGATTAAAAAGACACTAAAGGAGCGATCAGACGGTAAGATGAGAACAAGAAGAGCGGTCCTGGGGGGCCAATGGCGCTGAGCATGCTGAGGGGAGGTTGGGTCCACAGTTCAAAAGCTGGAGGACCAGGAAAGCAGCAACGAGTATTACCCCCGGATTTTGCTGTTAGGAGATCATTTGAGACTGTAACTAAAGCATTTTTCCCTGGGGGTATGCAAACAGATTCAAAGGGTCAAAAAGGGGTTAATTTAGAGATAGCGGATTAGGCGAGAGTGACCAAGCTTCCAGGGGTTTAAAGAGAAGGCAATTAGGACTGGTCGATAATTAGCACGAGGACGGGGCCAATCCGGGCCAAAAAAAGGGGGGGGGTTTTTTTGTAAAGGGGGGTTTTGTGGGTGTTTAAAGGGAAAAGGAAAAACCCAGTAGAAGAAGAGGTTACAGATTGAGTAAGGTGGAGAGGGCAGCTGGAGAGATAAGGAAACTGGGGGACAAGGGGGGGGGGCGGGAATTTTTTTTCCCAATTTCCGTTTTTTTTAAAAACCAATTTACTTGAAATTAAAGCATCTATGGTTGGTAAGAATTTCAAGAGATTTTAGCAGAGCTGGGATGCAGGGAACAGAGTAGGAACCGCCAAGGGGTCTACCCGCCTCATAAGGGGGGGCAAAAATTATGGCGGGCTCAAGGTTGGCCTGCCCAAAATACGGTGCAGGCCGTTGAGTATTTTCCAATTTTCTTACCTGGCACAGCTGAAGGTGCTGTGCAGCAGGTCAAAAACAGGGATTTTAATTTTTTTCTGTTAAAGGGGTTGTCTCATTATATTGATTTATCTTACCTCAGTCCTGCTTTCCTGGTTTGATTTTTTAATTCGGTGGTGTTTTTACTGGCTGCTACTGGCTTGCAGTGAGGAGCTGCTAAGGACACCAGGTCTGTAGCTATAGCGACCAGCGCTGGCAGCCTATCAACCTAAACAGGTCTGAGCTAAGCACCCGAGGGGATTATCAAACCCCCAAAAAAAGGAATCTAGGAATAGGTAGGCATTTTTTAATGGACACAAAAATTTCAAAATGATGTTTTTTTGAAGTTTTTTCAAATAAAAAGAATCCTTTTTTTGGAGACAACCCCTTTAAGGAGGAGGAGGGTGCCATTTTCCCAATTTACCTAGGGTGACAAAATACCTTGTCCCGTCCCTGAATTTTAGCCACTCATTTGTTTTCTGTGACTTACCAGCCCCCCAATGCTCCTAGTAATTCATGCTACTCTACTGTAAACTACTACCAAGCGGTCATCATTCCTCAGATTTTCATTTCCTTTTCTTTTAAAAGCATCTTCATGAAAACCCCTCTTTGCTCCCTACAGACACCTATAGTTACCATTGTGTTCTTAGTCTTCATCTTCTGCTTTAAAACTTACTACAGTTGAAACCAAAGCTTACTACACTATAAAAAAAGACACATTCTGTTTTTCTCACTACCCGACTTGAAACAGAATAAACCTTACCCATTTTAGGTCAAAAATTTTGGATTACCCAAAAAAAAATTTAAAATTTGCCAAATTCCCGTTTAATATGACAAGGGTATTTTTTTAAAGGGATTTTTTTTTTCTTTCCCCGCAAAATTAAAGTTTACCTAAGTTTTTTAAATTTTAATTTTAGCATTTCCCCCCGACTGTAGACTTGATTCCCAAACTTTTCCCCAAAAAGTTGGTTTGGAATTTTGGCCCATTCCCGCCCGACAGAACTTTGTGGGAGATCGCCTTTTATTGCACCTGGGTAAAGGCCCCAAAAATTTTCAATTGGATTGAGATTTGGGTTTTTTTGATGGGCCTTCCCAAAAAATTAACTTTGGTTTTTTTTTAAGGGCCCCCTTTTTAACCAGGGTTTTGGGATTATACTCAGGTATTGCCATTTGGAAGACCCTTTTTTGCCCAAGCTTTAAACTTTTTGGGTGTGTCTTGAGATTTGCTTCAATATTTCCACTTAAAAACTTCTTTCCTCAAGATGCCCCCCCTTTTTTGTGAAGTTCCCCCTTTCCTTTCCGCAGCGAAATCAAACCCCCCAAAAATGATGCTGGATCCCCCCGGGTTTCCCCAGGTTTGGGGGGGTTCTTAGGCTTCCCAAACTTTTTCCCTTTTTTCCCCCAAACCCAACGAGGCATTAAAGGGCCAAAAAAGTTACATTTTGGTTTTTATCAGGAAACCACACAATAGGGCTCTAAAAAAAGTAGGGTTTGTTCCTGTGTACTTTTTCAAAAAAATAACTGGGTTTTTTTATGTTTTTTGGGTAAAAGGCTTCTTCCTGAAAGTGGGCCTTTCAGCCCTGTTGAACAGTACTTGCTTCACTGTGGTAAACACAATCTTACCAGCTTCCCCCACACCTTACAAGGTCTTTTGCTTTTCTTCTTTTGGGTTGATATGCCCCATGTCAGACCAAACAATTCATCCTGAGACACGAACCGTCCCTTCCTGAGCGGGATTATGGTTAGACATTTCCCCTCTTGTTTAAAACAGATAAATAGGTACCTTCAGGTATCGGGAAAATTTCAACCAAGGATGAACCAAAAATTATCAAGTCCATAATTGCTTCTGATATCTTGGGTTAATTCTTTAGACTTTCCCCTGATGTTCACACAGAAGCAGTGTTTATTCTGGTGTGCTAAAAAATACCATCTAATTAACTCAGATGTTGCCCCTAAACCCCACCCAAAACTTCCAAAGACCACTTATCATATGGGCTGCCCAAGTTGTTTAAAGGCATAATAATCCTAGTATATGTAAACTTTTGACTTTGCAGAAAGTAACAAAAATGCCTTAAAAATTATCTCTCTCTCTCTCTCTCAATATTCTGGCATTTGGTAAATATAAATAATTTTGGTAATTCTAATTGACCTAAAACGGGTAAGGTTTATTCTGATTTCATGACAGATAGTGAGAAAAACATGCATGTGTGTCTTTTTATATAGTGTATGTAAACTTCTGGTTTTAACTGTATATACCTAACTGGTTCAAATAACTCAATGGAATATTGCTTGGATGTACAGCTCCGTTTAATGGTGAATTTGCTGTAACTTGCCCTTCCCCCAGGATAGGAAGTCTACTCAATAAGGACATCTTGATAAGAGATGGTATGGTTGATCATATTTTTTATTTGTTTCTTCCCATGAAGGAAGACAGCGGAGTCATCTCATTATCATCGGAGGACAAAGCAGGCCATCTCATTATTATTAGAGAATGGGGTCAGCAGAGTCATCTCCGTTATCATCCAAGGGTGAGATATTGTAACGACAGATAGCATCTCTGTTGTACTGCTGAAGGTCTGCATAAGGCAGGACAGCAATACCATACACTGTGCACATATGTAAGGTTCTGTACTCTTTCTGCTCCCTGGGATTTAAGGGAGATGGATGTATTCCACTCTGGATGCTGTGCTAGTCTTTAGGCATTTTTCTGTTTATTGACTTATTTCAGCTTTAGATATAAAACAGTAGGATAGTTGGGTTTATCTGATCATGTATCACAACATAAAACTACTGGACCAATTTTATATATGTTTAAAGATCTGCTGGTGGTATGTTATAGATACATATTGTTCTGTATTGTATCCATTTAACTCCTCCCCAACATTGAATGTACCTGCACATCCCAAATGGACGTATAAGTACATCCCGGACATCGTGTGGGCTCACAAGCGGGGCCTGCACAATCACGCAACCTGGAACCAGCTCACTCCTGTTGCAGGCGATTAACCCCTTAGCTACCACAGTCAGTTTTGATCGCGGCAGCTAAGGAAAAGACAGAGGGAGTGATGTTACTCTATCTCCATCAGCATTGTTGCAATGTGATTGTAGCCGCCGATGCTCTCCCTAGCAACCTGGAAGCCTAAGGCTAGGTTCACACAGCATATAGCGATGCATACCTGAAAGCGCTGCTATACACCTGCTGTGGGAGGTACACGCTGACCAGTGCATACTTCCCACAGCGCTCCAGCTTGGTCCCTATTCAGCCACCAGAGAATATGCTGTAAAATCATGAGTGCTATGATTTTACCGTATTTGCGGGCCGTACATTGGGTGCATTGCAGTGCAATTACGCAAATACGCTGTGTGAACACTCCCTAACAAGGACTTCCAGGCAAAGGCCTGTGACGTTACTACGGCCGGCTGGGCATGGTGATTGGCATTTACAATGCATAGCCCTACTGTTATGTACGGCTATGCATTGTAAGAGTGTTATGTTATGGATACAAGTCCAATATGGGGAAAAGTAAAAAAAAAAAATATATATATATATGTATATAAAAAAGTACAAGAAAAGTAAGAAAAAAAAAAACACAAACAAAAAAATAAAAATGCATTCACTTTCCTTTTCCCTTTACAAATGCAAATCACCCCAAAAAAGATTAAAAATAAAGTATGCATATTTGGTACTGCCACATGCGTAATGACTTAGCCTAAAATGGAATAAACAGCAATCAAAAAGTCATGTAGACACCGAAGTGATACCAATGAAAACATCAGTTCATCCCACATAAAAAAAAACCTTACACAGCTCTAGATATGAAAAAATAAAAAAGTTATAGCTATCAGAACACAACATAAAAACAACTGTAATAATTTGGTATTGCCATAATCGTATCGACCCATGGAGTAAAACTAACTTGTCACACATACTGCATGGTGAGCGCTGTTAAAAATAAAAAAGATACTAGGATTGCAGTATTTTCTTCACCCTGCCTTACAAGAAACTGGTTTAAAAGCGATCAAAAAATCTTGTCCCCACTAAAATGATATCAATAAAAATGTCAAACAATCCCGCAAAAAACAAACCCATACACAGCTCCGTACACAGAAAAATAAAAAAAGCTATGGCTCTCAGATTATGGCAATGCGAAAATGTGTTTCCTTTTTGAATAAAGTGAATAAAATGAAGTGTTTTTATTGTAAAAGCAGTAAAACATTAAAAAAATATACAAATTGAGTATTGCTGTAATCGTATTAACCTGGTAAGTAAAGCTAGCATGTCATTTATACCACACGGTGACTGTTGTAAAAAATAAAAATAAAAACACTACCAGGATTGCTGTATTTTGTTCATCCTGCCTCCCAAAAATCTTGATAAAAAGCGATCATTATAAGCATTATATGAACCTCATAACAGAACCAATAAAAAGGCAACTCATCATGCAAAAAATCAAGCCCTTAATGAGCTCTAAATGCAGAAAAATAAAAAAATGGTAAAT
>JAODAL010066223.1:0-17866 GCA_025379985.1 Phyllomedusa bahiana | reverse complement strand
CGGGCCCCATATCACCCCAGACTAAGGGGTGGAGGGTAAACCAAATCTTGGGGAGTATCTACTGCACTTCGTGTCTGAACGTCAGGAAAACTGGCTAAATTGCTGCCTTGGGCCCGAATTCTTATAAATCATGGGGACTCCGACTCAACGGGCCGTTCTCCTTACCTGGTGGCTATGGCCGTCAAAGCGTTCCCCCTCCCCCTGGCTCCACCTCCGAGTTCCCGCCTGGACAACCAGTTTCAAGATATCAGGGTCTTTGGCAGAGACCCAAAAAAACCTTTACTCCGGGCTTCACCCCGCATAAGACCAAGCTTGACAAGGGGGAAAAAGACCTTCCCCAACTTTCCCCCCGGGGGATAAAGGTGGCTCTCTTCTAAATACATACGCCTCAAGATCCCCAGCAAAAAAATTTGGGGTCCGCTTTTTCGGGGCCCCCTTCAAATACTGCGACAACTAAACCCCGGTGTCCTATAAACCGCCTCCTCCACTCTCCGGGTTCCAAACGCCTTTCAGTCTCCCTCCAAAGCCTCTGGTCCTAACCGGTTCTCCCAAGGAGCGCTGCCCGTCTCCGGGCTAAATTCCCGATTTTTTGAAGTGAAGGACACTTAGACAAGAAGACTCGGGGGTAAGCGATTTTTTCTTGTAGATTGAGGGGCTTGGGCCCCGAAGAGAGGCCCGGGGGAACCGAGTCCAATACCTGAACCGAGATCTACCGAAATTTTCCTTCACCCAAAAAGAGGGGAGACCTAAGGGGGGGGGGTACTGTCGGGGGCCTGCCCCGCCCTCGGCCTGGGGGCGCACCCGGGCCCCCCCCCCGGGCGCCCACCGGGGTCGGGTGCCGCCGCGGCCGGGGGAAACGCGCCGGGGGTCCGCTCCTGCCGGGGACTCACCTGACCTCGCTCCGTGCCGTCCGCGCTCTCTGGCCGGGCCGAGGCGCGCAGCCCCGTTTCCAAAAGCGCGCGCGCTCGTTCTCGGGGTTTTAAAAGGGGCCAGCCCCCGAGATTGGCTAATTGCCGGGCGCTTCCCCCTTTTTAAAGGGCACGGCCCCAAAATCATTTTTTCTCGCTAGAGATGGGCGAATTGATTCTAACGAAGTGGACTCTTTAGAATTTCGGGAAAAACTTGGGTTTTTGAACGAAGTCGAAGTTTGGGGTATTTGGGGTGAATGAATTTGGCTTTTCATTGATAAAATGGCTGCAAGCACATGGCTTTACATGGGGCAAAGAACTCTGGGAGGAAAAGGGCATAGCCTGCATACATGTGCAAGGGGAAAGCCAATCAAGCCGGGGGGTTCGGACGTCCCCCCGCCTATATAATCCGGCGCGACTCTGGGAATTCATACCGCTCTCACGATGATCAGGGAAGTGCTGCCGCGGCTATTGTTACGAAGAACTGATTTTTAACAGCGTTTTTTGGGGTGCCCTCCTTGTCTCAGAACTGTTTCTCAAATGTTCTATTTCTGTTTTTTTGGGGTATTATTTTAAACCAGGGGCATCCCTGCAGCTGCATATACATTTAAACCATCTGCTCACCACATAGAATATCCAAGGGGGATCAAAGCCTTTTCGTGTTAAATTTAAATTTTTAAAGAAAAAAGCGTTTTACAATAACAAATACCACTTAATTTTTGGCTCCCAAATTTTTTGGCGAAATTTTAAACATCCGGGGTTAATTAAGCGTTGTTATTCATTTTACCCCCAAAAATAAATACTTTTTTTCCTGTAGCCAAATTCACAAGAAAAGGGTTTAATTACAATTTTATCTCTTGTTTGGCGTAAAAAACACCGCATTGTAACATGCTACAAAGCTAGTATTTGAGGGGCTCAATTCTTTGGCGAAATTTACATCCAGGGTTAATTAAGCGTTGTTTTTCACTGGGGTGACTCCAAAAAACCCGCATTTTCCCCCCCGCCAAAATTTTAAAATTTTTTTCCCGTAGCCTTCACGCAAAGGTTAAATTTAAACATTTTACTCTTGTTTGTGGCAAAAAAAACCCCTTGCATTGTAACACCTAAAAGCTAGTATTTTGGGGGCTAAATTTCTTTGGCAATTTACATCCGGGGGTTAATTAAAGGTGTTGTCCCAACAAACCGAAGATTATATTGAAAATGTGGGGCCCAAAAAATCTAAGGAGTACGCCCTTGGGTTTACTATTGGCAAAGTGCAAAAGGGTTTTAGAGAACGGGCTTTTTTTACATGTGCTAGCACGGGGGGTTTGTTTACTGGTCAGGAAGTTTTCTTCCTGCCCAGGTCGTGCACATGCAAAGGAAAGGCAGTTAAGAGGGGGGGCGGGGGATGTGTGTATTGGCAGGCAAGGAGGAGAAGCATGAAGGGGATACAATACACACAACCCTCCTCATGTCCTCTCACTGCTTTTCTCCTCCTTACCTCCAAATACCACATTCCTCCCCTCCTTTTTAACTCCCTTTCCTTTGCATTCACGCCCGGGGCAGGACAAAATGTTTCCCTGACCAGTAAACAAGCCCCTTTTCTAACACAAGTAAACCACCCTTCCTAAAACCGAGCATTTTGCCAATATAACCAAGACGTACATCCTTAATTTTTGGTCCCCAAAAATTTTCAACTATGATCTTCATATGAGACAACCCCTTTAAGCGTTGTTTTTCAGCTGGGGTTACTACAAAAAACCGCATTTTCACCGCTGAAATAATAAAATTTTTTTCTGTACCCCTAATTCACAAGCAAAAGGTAAAATTAAATTTTTTTTAAACTCTTGTTGTTGGCGTAAAAAAACCGCATTGTAACACGCTACAAAGCCAGAGTTTGGGTGGCTCAATTCTTTGGTGCAATTAAAACCAGGGTTAATTAAGCGTTGTTTTTCAGCTGGGGTGACCCCCAAGAAACCGCATTTTCACCCCCAAAAATATAACATTTTTCCAGTAGCCTAATTCAAAAGAAAAGGGTTAATTAAATTTTACTTTTTGTTTTGGCGTAAAAAACACGCATTGTAACACGCTACAAAGAAGTAGTTTGGGGTGGCTCAATTTTTTGGCGCAATTACATCCGGGGTTAATTTAAAGCTTTTATTCCGTGGTGACTCCAAGAAACCGTCATTTCACCGCCAAAAATATACATTTTTTCTGTAGCCTAATTCACAAGAAAAGGGTCAATTTACAATTTTATCTCTTTTTTTGGGTGGCTTAAAAAACCCGCATTGTAACACGCTACAAAGCATATTTGTGGTGCTAAATTTTCTTTGGGCGAAATTTCATCCAGCGTTAATTTAACGTTGTTTTTTCGCGGGGTGACTCCAAGAAACCGCATTTTCACCCCCAAAATATATACTTTTTTCCCTTACCCCAAATTTCACAAGCAAAGGTTAATTAAAAATTTTATCTCTTGTTTGGGGTGTAAAAAACACCGCATTGTAACACCTAAAAAACTAGTATTTTGTGGGGCTCAATTCTTGGCGCAATTAATCCGGGGGGTTAAATTTAAGCGTTGTTATTCACGTGGGACTCCAAAACCGTCGTTTTCACCGCCAAAAAAAAAACATTTTCCCTGTACCAAATTCACAAGAAAAGGGTAAATTTTACAATTTTATCTCTTGTTTTGGGGCGTAAAAAACACCGCTTTAACATGCTACAAAGCTAGTAGTTTGATGGCTCAATTTTTTGGCGAAATTTTACACCAGGGGTTTAAATTTAAAGGTTGTTTTTCAGTTTGGGGTACTCCAAAAACCGTCATTTTCACCGCCAAAAAAATACATTTTTTTCCCGTAGCCTTCACAAGAAAAGGGTTAATTTAAAACTTTTTTTATCTCTTGTTGTGTGGCGAAAAAACACTGCATTGTAAAAAACGCTACAAACTAGTATTTGGGGTGGCTAAATTTTTTGGGGCCAAATTTTACATCCAGGGTTTAAATTAAAGGGGTTGTTACTACAAGATTATATTTTAAAAGGGGTGGGGGACCAAAAATCTAAGGGATGTACTCCTTGGTTACATTGGAAAGGCTACGGTTTTAGAAAAACGGGGCTGTTTACATGTCTTAGAAAACGGTGTTTTGTTTACGGGTCGGGAAGCTTTCTTCCGCCCAGTCGTGCACATGCAAGGAAAGGCATTTAAGAGGGGGGGCAGGATGTGGTTTTTGGCAGGAAGGGAGGAAAAGCAGTAAGGGGATACAAACACACAACCCCCTGCATGCCCTCTCATGCTTCTCCTCCTTACCTGCCAATACACACTTTCCTGCCCCTCCTTTTAAACCCCTTTTTCCTTTGCTTTCACGACCTGGGCAGGAAAAATGCTTCCTGACCATAAACAAGCCCCTTTGCTAACACATGAAAACCAGCCCTTTCTCTAAAACCGACACTTTGAAAAGAAACCCAAGGGACTACTTCCTTAGATTTTTGTCCCCACTTTTCAACTAGATCTTCAAGTGAGACAACCCCTTTAAGCGTTGTTATTCCGGGGTGACACAAGAAACCTCTTTTTTCACCGCTGAAATATATAAATTTTTTCTGTAGCCAAAAAATTCACAAAAAAGCAATTACAATTTTTCTCTTGTTGTGGGGCGTAAAAAACACCGATTGTAACACCACAAACCAGTAGTTTGTGGTGGCTAATTCTTTGGCGCAATTTACACCCGGGGGTTAATTAAGCTTGTTTTTCAGCTGTGGTGACTCCAAGAAACCGTCATTTCACCGCCAAATATATACATTTTTCTGTAGCCTAATTCACAACAAAGGTCAATTAAAATTTTATCTCTTTTTTTTGGGCGTAAAAAACCCGCATTGTAACACGCTACAAACTAGTATTTGGGGTTGGCTCAATTTTTTGGCGAAATTTTTACATCCAGGTTTAAATTTAAGTGTTGTTATTCAGCTGGGGTGACTCCAAGAAACCGTCATTTTCACCGTCAAAATATATACATTTTTCCTATAGCCTAATTCACAAGCAAAGGTTAATTACATTTAGAGATGGACGAATTTCTCAAAAATTCGATTCGGTCACTTCGCCGAATTTTCCAACAAAATTCGTATCGTTCCGAATTACTTTGGCATGAATCGCGTTAAAAGCGCATTTCCAGGCGCCAGAGCCTGCAGGGTGCTGAAACGTTTTTGCCATGCTTAAAATCAGAGGAAGCTGGTTTTGGTCTTCATACAATGTTGTGTTTTATAACACCAGATACTGCCTCAGCTCTTAGAATCGCTTCACTATAAAATTTCCCCGGGGCCTTAAGAGGGGAAAAATACCAAAAAACTCAAACGGGAAAGTAGCCTGAAAACTGCCCGCGAAAGCGGAAAAAAACAAGCTGATACTCAGGTGCAACATTAGTGACAGAGTGTGGAGGTGACGGCGGCAGCCACAGCACAGAAGCAGGCATGGCCAATAATTCTGGGGGGGGCAAAACACGAGGAAGCCACGCGTGGCACAATACTGGAAAACGGAGGGCCCAAGGCGCAGCATAGAGTCAGGCAGTGGCACAAGACACTGGGGGCGGCAAAACAGTATTTTGGGCCCCAAATGGCAAAATCAACACGTGTGAGGGACGGCGGCAAGATGAGATCAGGCAGTGGCACAAAACAACCCCGGAGGGGGCCTAAAAAGTATAGGGCCCCAGAGTGGCACAAACACACAGTTGGAGGGCACGGCGGGACGTTGGAAAAAGGGAGTGGCAAAAGACAACTGGAGGCGGTAAAAAGTATTAGGGCCCCAAGTGGCACAATCACAAAGTGTGGAGGTCACGGCGGCACAGTATGAGATCAGGCAGTGGCAAAAAAGACATTCTGGGGGGCGGCTAAAAAGTAAATAGGCCACAAGTGGCAGAATCACACATGTGGGGGTCACGGCGCACACTTGAATCAGGCAGGGCACAATGACATTCTGGAGGCGGCAAAACAGTATTTGCCCCAAGGGGGACAATCAACAGTGTGGAGGCACGGCGGCAGCAATGAGATCAGCAGTGGCACAAGGCATCGGAGGGGGCAAAACAGTATTAGGCCACAGAGGGCACAAAACACAGTGTGGAGGTCCGACAGCAGCAGCATGAGATCAGCAGGGGGACAATGACATTCTGGGGGCGGCAAAAAAAGGGGCCCCCCCGAAGGGACAATACTGAGAGCGAGGTCACGGCGGCACAGCATGAAGTCAGGCAGGCACAATGACACAGTTGGGGGGCACGGCAGAAGTCACAGCAGCGCATGAGGCAGACATGGCACAATGACATTCTGGAGGTGGCAAAAAAGGAGGGAACCACGAGTGGCACAATGACTGAGGCAGAGGGCACGGCGGCAGCAGCATGAGGTCAGGCATGGGCCCAAGACACAGTGTGGAGGACATGGCACACCCCAAACGCACAAGAGTCAACAGGCACAATGACACAGGTGGATGTCCGGCAACAGCAAAAGAGCTGACATGAGGTCATAGAGTGGCACAATGACAATGTTGAGGGGGGTGGAATACCGTCCCTGAAAGATGGTGGGAGCAAAGGAAAACTGGCAGCAAAGTTTTGGGATAGGGGGGTGGCGGGATCAAAAAATGCGAGGCAGGTATTTTAACCCAGACGACGCCTAAGGCAGGTGTGTGGGAAAACCGGCCGAAACCACGCCCGATTCATCTTTACAAAGGGCAGTCGTTCCACATTTCCCCTGGAAAACGGTTCTCCTTGGGGGAACGATGGCCCCCGCCCACTGAACACCCCCTGAGCCACACTACTGCCGGGCAGGCAGCTTTTCCACTGCAAAATCGCAAGTTGCGGCCCCAACCAGTTTGGCTGCCCCTATCCACATCTTCTAACTGAGGTGGGAGAGGCTGTCCAAGTAGGCCACCACCTGTTGGGTTTAGGGGCGCTCCAGGTCCGCGCGCTGCTGCGGCAACTGCCCCCCACTAGGGGGGTGAAGGAACTCTCACAGTACCCAGACTTTGGTTTCTACGATGGAGTGGTACTGCTCTGCCCCCCCCCAAACCCTTTCCCCCCGCAGCCCGGGGTTTTACGGAGCGCTGAGGAACCCCCCGGTCAGACCTGTCAGAGGAGGACGAGCCGCACATGCCGGCCAATTTATTACGGGGGATTTCCCTAAAGTTTTGAGTTTTTTTCTTCCCTTCAATAGCGGAAAAAGGGCCCATTTTTGGGCCGGTACGAGGGTCCAATAGGGGGGAGAGCCAGAAGTCATCCCTCTGCCGGTCTGACTATTCGGGTGTCACAGCCAGGGAAAAACATGCTGCGGGCCCCTGCACAATGACTCTGAGGGCTTTCCCCGCCTCATTCCCTTATACTGCCACGGTGCTTAGGGGCTCTGCCTCATCTTCCTCATCTCCATCCACCCCTCCACTGCTCCCGCTCCCCCTCTTTGTCACCCGGGTAAAAATCCCCTAATTTCACCAGACAATGCTTCTGCTCCCAAAGCCTCCTCCTCCTCCATTTCAGCCCCACCGGACCATGTGGCCACGAATTAATCGCCACGTCTCCAGCCCCCCGCCCAACAGATTTTTTTTAGCATCTGTTCCGGACAGAACAGTGGGAAAGACTTATTCTCCCTAGCCGGCGACTGACAAAAACTCGCCCCTCAATGGGGCCCCAACAAACGCGGTTCACGCATGAGCTGCCACTGGCTTGACACAAATTACACAGGGGGGTCTTTTCTTCTCCTGGGTACAAAAAAAACTTTTTTGGCCTTTTCTCTGTCATACGTCGGCCAACATGTGCACTGGAAAATTTCCCGCGGGTGGAATTCATCGCAATCAGATGGTTTTGGGGGGGGCCGTTCGGCGGGTGCAACTCGAGAGGGTTTCCGGGTTTTTACGAATGGTAAAGTGCAGCACAGTTTTCCCGGCCATTTTCAGAATGTTTGAACGGTGGAAGACTTCAGGGAACCCTTTTCACAACCAATTGAACACTGGGCCCTCAGGGCACATGGACCCTCCCCCCTTGGTGCAGCGCGGGGCACCAGTTCCCCCCCATTGTCCCCCTCACCATGGTTCCGATTCAGTTGGCGGGAGAAAGCCACACATCGATTTCTTGCTGCTGACGCGGAGCAGTTCCTCCCCTTGTACTTTGTTTTCCCGAGGCAACCTGTAGAACTGCGTGACACCCCTGCCCAAAAACATTGGTATGATGAAGCAGTACTTGGGAGGTGAGATGGGGGAGGTGGGGGAGGAGGAGGGGCGGACATTTGGGGCAGGGCAGCAGTTTGACAAAGTGGAGGGGGAAAAACGGCGTCCCTTCCAAGGTTTTTTGGCCGGCTGGGAAACACATTCCCCCATGGGCCGTAAAGGACATGTACGGCCCTGACCAAGTTTTCAGCTCCAGACCCGCCTGCCGTGACATTGGGGAAAAAACCCATAAGCCAAGGACTTTACCCACCTCTGTTCTACATATTTATGAATGCGGTACGCCCTTTTTGGAAAAAAAATTACGGCTTGGAACTCTCCATCTCCTCGGCACAAGCCATTTGTTTTTTCCCGAACGGGGCAGAGTCCACCATTTGGAAAGGGGGGGACGGGAGGGACCAACAACTTTTACAGGGGCATGGGCAGCTGTTTGCACCTTTGATGGTTGGACCATACTGTTGTCTCTTTTCAACGCCTCCGAACACCGGCGCCATGAGTAGCGGGAGCAGGCCATCTGGACCGGGAATGATTCAAAGAGAACAGCCCCTTTTGCAAGGTGGTGGAGCCCTTTACGGCTTTCAATGGCATGCGGCCACGGGGGCTGCTGCGCTGCTTTTTCTCGGGGGCAGGGGGACCCCCCATCTGAGCCACGTTTCTCCCCCCGGCCACCGGATGGGACCTGCATGTGTTGACGCAGGGCCGTGGGGCCAACGTTAGCTCCCCGGCCACGCTTTTCACTTTCTGCCCACAATTAAAATATACCCATATTCGGCCCTCCCGGGGTCCCAAACAAAGAACTGCCACACGCCGATTTTTCGGGTTTTACCGCCAACCGCTCCGCACTGGGGATTTACTGCCGCCGCTGCCTCACTGAGCCCCTGTGCCGCACTTTTTGGACCTCGAAGGGGTTTTTTAAAACCCCCTGGCCGCTTTTATCCCCACCTCACACCTGCTACCTGCGACCCGGCCACACGACCCTCTTCTGGCGCGCTGGCCCGACTTCAAGCTGACGCCCCTTCTCCGACGATGATGAAGCCCTTTCCTCACCTGGCTCCAAGTGCGATCGCTCATCACTCTAATTGTGATCATCGTCACTGCTGTCCTCATCACCGGTCTTGGTAGCCGAGCTGACCTCTCACAACATGACCTCCCATGCCACTCTCCACATCTCTACTTTGCCGCCTACTGCAAGAAGCAGGCGTTATTGGCCCCATTTCTTTGCTGCCAAGTAGCTGCTGACTGCCCTCCTCAAATTGTTCATCCTCGCTATATAGGGGCGCTGAGCCCAGACCACATAGTAGATCTCTGGCTGAGGGAACCGGATGGGACAGAGGCGGGCTGAGGAGGAGTAAGGGCCGCTGACCCGCTCCCGGGCCATGCCAACTAATGGTTTTGGGCTGAGGTTCCCACCGACTCTTGGCTGGGGTTGTCAGATGTCATCTGGGGGGAAGAGGATGACCTAGTCAACCAATCAAGAACCCTTGGGTTTACTGAACAACACACGGCTGCTAGATGACAGCGGCAGTTCTGGCCTCACCGAGTGACCCCTGCTGCGACGTCCCCTTGCTGTGCTGCGACCTAGGCCTGTTTCAGGAATGTTTGTGCCACTGCCACTCGCAGGTGCAGAGCCTGCCACCTCTCTTCTGACATACTTTTTGTTCTAAAAAGTACAGACACTGTTTGATGATGATAACTGTAAAATGATAAATATACACCCTGTTTTTGACTCCAAATTTAACCCAGTAACAAGCTTGGGTAACCCTTGAAAATAAATTGCGCTCCACAAATGGCCAGGAAAAATTTACTTGGATGTGTCGTTTAAAACACTGTGTGTTTTTACTAAATGTAAAAGCACAAACAGGCTTAATTAACCTTCGGACATGAATTAGGCTACAGGAAAAATTAATATATTTTGGCGTTGAAAAAGACGGTTTATTTTTGTCAGCACACCAGAAAACAACGCTTAATTAACCCCTGGATGTAAAATTTCGCCAAAGAATTGAGCCGCACAAACAGTAACTTTGTAGCGTGTTACAATTGCGTGTTTTTTTACGCCACACAACAAGAGATACAGTTGTAATTAACCTTTGCTTGTGAATTAGGCTACAGGAAAAATTTATAAATTAGGCGTTGAAAAAGACGGTTTATTTTGTCAGCACACCACCAAAATAAAAGCTTAATTAACCCCTGGATGTAAATTGCGCCAAAGAATTGAGCCGCAAAAACTAGTACTTTGTAGCGTGTTACAATTGCGTGTTTTCTACCCCACACAACAAGAGATACAGTTGAAATTTAAACCCTTTTTGTTTGGGAAAAGGGCTACAAAAAAAAAAGTATATATTTTGCGTTGAAAAAACGGTTTTTGGGGTCAGCACACCGCAAACAACCTTTTAATTTAACCCCCCGGATGTAAATTGCCCCAAAGAATTGAGCAGCCAAAAATAAAGTGGTATTTGTATTGTAAAAACGCTGTTTCCTTTAAATAATCAACAAAACTGCTTAGACCCACTTGGATATTGAATGTATATGGCTGCGGGGGACGCACCGGTTTCAGATCCTACCCCAAAAAATAAAAAAAACATTAAGAGAAAAAACCTCTGAACAACTAGACACCCCCACAGAAACCCTTTAAAAAAAAATCAATTCTTTAGTAAGAGCTACAGCCGCGGCAGCACCTTCCCTGATGAGCACTGGAGGATTAAGCTCCCGGGGTCGCGCCCCGGACTTATATAGTGCGTGACGTCAAGAAACCCGCCGGGCCCCCGATTTGCTTCACCTCCCATGTCATGCAGGGTTCCCTTTTTCCTCCCAGAGTGCTTTGGGCCCCATGTCCCAATCCGCAGCCATTTTATCAATCAAAAGCAACTTCGTTACCCGAATTCCCCCCCAAAATTTTACTTCGTTTTTGAACCGAAGTTTTCCTGAAATTCTAAAAGAATTTCCCCTTCGTTAGAATCGATTCGCCCACTCTAATTTCAATTTTTTTCTCTTGTTGTGTGATGTAAAAAACCCGCATTGTAACACACTACAAAGCTAGATTTTTTGGTGGCTCAATTCTTGGCGCAATTTTCCCAGGGGTTTAATTAAGCGTTTTTCAGCGTGGTGACTCCAAGAAACCCTAAATTTTTAACGCCAAAATATATAATTTTTTCTGTAGCCTAAATTTACAAGCAAAGGTTAATTAAAATTTTATTCTTTTTGTGTGGCAAAAAAACACCGATTTGAAAACGTTCAAAGCTAGAGTTTTTTGGTGGGTCAATTCTTTTCGCAATTTACTCCGGTTAATTAAGGGTTTTTCACTGGGTACTCCAAAAAACCGCATTTTTTCACCGCCAAAAAATATACATTTTTTCCTATAGCCTAATTCACAAGCAAAGGTTAATTACAATTTTTTCTCTTGTTGTTGGCGAAAAAACCGCATTGTAAAAACGCTACAAAGCATATTTGGGTGGGTCAATTCTTTGGCGCAAATTTTCATCCAGGGTTAATTAAGCGTTGTTATTCGCTTTGGTACTCCCAAAAAACCGTCATTTTCACCGCCAAATATATACTTTTTCCCCCGTAGCCTAATTCACAAGCAAAGGGTTTAAATTTAAAATTTTATTCTTGTTGTGTCAAAAAAAAAACCCAAATTTTAAACCGCTACAAAACTTGTAGTTTGTGGTGGGTCAATTCTTTGGGGCAATTTTCTCCGGGGGTTTAAATTTAACTTGTTTTTTAGCTGGTGACTCCAAGAAACCGTCATTTTCACCGCCAAAATACTATACATTTTTCCCGCTAGCCTAATTCACAAGGCAAAAGTTTAATTACCAATTTATCTCTTATTGTGTGGCGTAAATAACAAATCGAATTGTAAATATAACCGCTACAAGCTTGTAGTTTGTGGTGGCTCATTCTTTTGGCGCAATTTAATCTAAGGGTTTAACTAAGTATTTTTCTGCAGTTGCACCAGTAAAAGAAACTTTCTTTTTCACCGCCACAGAAGAAATTCTGTAGACAGAATTCTTTTCGAAGGTTAATTAAGCCTTTTCATTCTAGTATAATACACTGACTTTTTAAAACGGCACATTCAATGTCAATTTTCCTGGCCATTTGTGGAGCGCAATTTATATTCCAAGGGTTACCCAAGCTTGTTACTGGATTATTTGGAGTCAAAATACTTGGTGTATGTTTATATATACAGATATCTTCATCAAACGTGTCTGTAATTTTAGAACAAACAGTATGTCGATCAGAGAGGTGGCAGGCTCTGCACCTGCGGTGTGGCTGTGTGGCACAAACATTCTGGAACAGGCCCAGATCGCAGCACCGCAGGGGCGTTCACAGCAGGGGTCACTCGTGTGAGGCCAGAAAAATCTGTCGCTGTTATCTAGCGCCGTGCTGATGGGGTTCAGCAAACCCACAAGGGTTCTGATTGGTTGACTAGGTCATCAACTTCCTCCAGATGTATCTGGACAGGCCCCAGGCCAGTAGTTGGTGGGAACGTCAGGCACAACCCTTAGTTGCATGGCCCGGAGGGGAGCGATCAGCTCGGCCTCATCTGTTCCTCTACCAGCCTCTGTCCCATCCGGTTCCCTCAGCTGTGATCTACTATGTGGTCTTGGGCTCGCGCCTACTATATAGCGAGATGGAACAATTGGAGGTTGGGCCAGTCAGCTGCTACGCTTGGCAGCGAAACGAAATGGGGCCAATATCCCCTGCTTCTTGCCAGAGTAGGCGGCAAAGTATAGATGTAGAGTGTGGCATGGGGAGGTTCATGTTGTGAGGGGTAGCCTTTCTCTGCATACCAAGAGCCGGTGATGAGGACAGCAGTGACGATGAAACACAAATAGATGATGATGTAGCCGACCCACACTTGGGGCCAGGTGAGGCAAGGGCTTCATCATCGTCAGGGAAGAGGGAGTCAGCTTGCGCGTCAGGCAGCGGTGCAGCCTGAAGTGGGCGTGTGGCCGTGAGTCTGCAGGTTAGGCAGCAGTGTGAGGTCGGGAGCAAGCGGCCACGGGGTTTAAAAATAAAACTCACTTCGCAGGTCCAAGAAAAGTCGCGGGAACAGGGGCTTAGCGACGTGGCAGCGGACGGCAGTAGTCAGCTCAGTGAGGAGGTTGCGGTAAAAACGATATCGGACTCGTGTTGGCATGTTCTTTGCTAAGACACCGGGAGGTGCGGATTATGGGTATATGTAGAATCTGTAAGCAGAAAGTGAAGCTTGGCCAGGTGAGTATCTTTGGGCTCCACGGCCCTGGTCAACCACATTGCCTGCGTCACCATCGGTGGCTAGAGAGAATAACTAAATGGGGGGGGGGCTCAGATGTGGTGGGCCATCCTGTCCGCCGCAGCAGCAGTGCCCAGTGGCACGCGATTGCCATTGCAGACAGTCAAGGCTCCACCACCTCTGCAGAAGGGAGCTGTTTCTCTTTGCATCATCTCCCGGTCCAGATGCTCCTGCTCCCGCTACTCATAGCGCAGCAGTCGTTCTGCGAGGCGATTGCAAGAGGGACAACTGTAAGCGTCCAACCATCCTAAGGTTGCAGAAGCTGACCGTATTCCTGTCCAAATTGTTGGTGCTGCAGTCCCTCCCTTTCCAAATGGTGATCTTGCACGTTAGAGAACTAATGGCTTGTGCCAGCCGTAATTTCTTTTCCAAAAAGGAGTGCAGCACTTCATAAAATATGTAGAACAGAAGGTGGGTCAGTCCTTGAGCTTATCTCGGTTTGTTTCACAAGGTCGACGGCAGCGCGGGACGTCTGGAGCTGTTACTACGGTCAGGCGCCAGTTATACATGTCCTTTACGGCCCACTGGGTGTATGTGATTCCGGCCCAGGCCACACCAACAACTTGGACAGGAGACAGCGCTTTCTCCTCCACGTTGTCAAACTGCGGCTACTGCGCAAATGTCCGGCTCCTCCTCCTCCAACTCCACCATCTCAGCTCCTCAAGTACTGCTCCATCATACCACATGTGTTGGCACAGCGGTGTCAGCAGTTCATACAACCTGGGCTTACCTCGGCGAACGAAGTTCACTCTGAGGAGGAACTGCGCCTCCGCGTCCATGCAGCAAGAATCGAGGTTGTGTGGCTTTCTCCGCGCACACTGCAAATCGGAACCTTGGTGATGGGACCAATTGGGAGGAACATGGTGTCGCCGCGTGCACCGAGGAGGGATGGTCATGCCCTGCATGGCGACGTGTTCATTCTGGTTGTGGAATAGGTTCCTGAAGTCTTCCACGATTCTTCAGAAGATTCTGGATAATGGCCAGGAAACCTGTGCATGCACTTCTTTCCATTCCTACAAAGCCGAAAACCTTCCTCGGGTTGCAGCGGCAGAACGGCCTCCCACAACTCAACATTGATATGCGATGTTTCCACCGTTGAAATTCCAGCCTGCACATGTTGGACTGTCTTGTATGAACAGAGAAGGCCAGTAACGATTTTTAGATGATCCAGGCGGACAGAGAGTACTCCCCTGTGTATTTTGATGTCAGCCAGTGGCAGTTCATGCGTGTCACCTGCGTTTGTTGAGGCCATTCGAGGAGGGCACGTTATTTGTCAGTCGCCAGGACTCGGGATGAATAAAAGTCTTTCACTGCTTTCAGCCCTGGATAACAGATGCTGAAAAATCTGTTGGGCAGGGGGACTGGAGACGTGGCGACGACCATCTCGCGGCACAATGAGTCCGGGTGGGGACATAAAATGGAGGAGGAGGAGGGAGGACATTGAAGAAAGCAATTGTCTGGTGAAATGAGTGGATTTTCTACCCAGGTGACAAGAGAGGAGGAGCAGGAGCAGCTGGATGAGGTAGATGGATATGAGGGATGATGAGGCAGATGACCCGCAGACATGCACCGTGGCATTATACAGTGGGTGATGGAGGCAGGGATCCCATCGGACGTACATTGTGCAGATGGCCCGGGCAGCATGTGATTTGCCTGGCTAGTTGACAGCCGATTAGTCAAGCAATCCGGCAGAGAATGGACTTCTGGCTCTCACCCTTTTGGACCCTCGCTTCCGGTCCAAAAGGGAGCCTTTTTTCAGTATTGAGAGGGAGGGACAAACTCAAATACTATAGGGACTTCCTCAGTAGTTCAGTTGGCCGCCTGCCTATGTGCGGCATGGTCCATCCTCTGACAGGTTGACTGGAGGGTTCTTCAGCGCTCACGTACTCTGCCGGGCTGCCGGGGGGATGGGTGGGGGGGGTCACAGGCAGTACCACTCCATCAGCAGCAACCTAAGTCTGGAGTCACTATGAGAGCTTCCTTCACCCGCCTCGTTAGGAGGGCAGTCGCCAGCAGCCAGCAGCATGCAGGACCTGGAGCAGACCCTGAACCAAAACAGGTGGTGGTCCTTCTTGGACAACACCTCTGCCACCCCAGTTTAGTAAGATCCGTGGACTACCTGGGGCACCCAAACTGGATGTGTGGCCACAACTTGCCGAGTTTGCAGTAGAGAAGCTGTCCTGGCCCGGCCAGTAGTGTGGCATCGGTTACCCCAAAGGAGAAACTGCTTGTCCACGGGATATGTGGAACGATCTGACCTTGTCAAGATAATCTGGCATGGTTCGGCAAGATTTCACGACACCCAATGCCTTAGGCGTCAGGACTAGATCAGCCATGACGCCTCAGCCAAACTGTGAGAAATGAGTCTGGGTTTCTAACTACCTAGCCTCAGCACACTATTCTGATGCCGCCCGGGCCTGATGCCACACATCATCTGCTGACTAGTTTCTCATCTGCCACCAACCATCTTTTCTTAGGGACTGGTAATTGGCCACCCTCCTCCACCTGTGGTCATTGTGCCACTCTTGACCTCATGCTGTTGCTGTGGCTGCTGCCGTGACCTACACACTGTGGTCATTTGTCCCACTCTGTGGGCCCTACTCCTGTTTTGGCACCTCCAGAATGTACATTGTTCCACACTGTCTGACTCATTGATGCTGCTGTGGCTGCTGCGTGACTACACACTGCGTCCATTGTGGCTACTCTGTGGGCTACTCCAGTTTTTGCCACCTCCGAATGTCATTGTGCAACAGTTGACCTCATGCTGCAGTGTGGCTGCTGCCGTGACCTACACACTGCGTTCATTGTCCCACTCTGTGGCCTACTCTGTTTTTGCCACTTCGAATTTGTCATTGTGCCACTGTCTGACCTCTTTTTTTTTTTTGTTTTTTGGCTGCTGCTGTGGCTGCTGGCCGTGACTACACACTGTTTGTCATTGTCCCACTCTGTGCCTACTCCTGTTTTTCCCACGCCAGAATGTCATTGTGCCACTGTCTGGACTCTGCTGCTGCTGTGGCTGCTGCCGTTGACCTTCACACTGTGTCAGTGTCCCACTCTGTGGCCTACTTCTGTTTTTGCCACCTTCAGAATTTGTCATTGTGCCACTGGTTGACTCATGCTGATGCTGGTTGGCTGCTGCCGTGACCGACACACTGTGTCATTGTCCCACTCTGTGGCACTACTCCTGTTTTTGCTCCTTCAGGTATTTGTCATTGTGCCACTGTCTGACCTATGCTGTGCTGTGGCTGCTGCCGTCGGACCTACACACTGTGTCATTGGCCCACTACTGTGGCCTACTTATGTTTTTGGCACCTCCAGAATGTCATTGTGCCACTGTCTGGCCTCCTATGCTACTGCTGTGTTTGCTGCTGTGACTTCACACTGTGTCTTGTGGCCACTGTGTCTGACCTCATGCTGCTGCTGTGGCTGCTGCCCGTGCCTTCACACTGTGTCATTGTCCTCCTGTGCCTATCCTGTTTTTTGCCACCATTCCAAAATTTGTCATTGTGCCACTGTCTGACCTCATGCTGCTGCTGTGGCTGCTGCCGTGACCTACACACTGTGTCATTGTCCCACTGTCTGACCTGTCATTGTGCCACTGTCTGACCTCATGCTGCTGCTGTGGCTGCTGCTGTGACCTACACATTGTGTCATTGTGCCTGTCGACCTCATGTGTGCTGTGGCTGTGCTGTTGACACTCACACTGGTCATTGTGCCACTGTCTGACTCGGCTGTGCCTGTTTTGCCGGACCTACACACTGTCATTGTGCCACTGTCTGACCTCATGCTGCTGCTGTGGCTGCTGCCGTGACCTACACACTGTGTCATTGTGCCACTGTCTGACCTCATGCTGCTGCATTGTGGCTGCTGCCGTGCACTACACACTGTGTCATTGTCCCACTGTCTTGACCTATCTCCTGTTGTTGTGCCGACCTCAAATGTCATTGTGCCACTGTCTGACCTCATGCTGCTGCTGGTGGCTGCTGCCGTGACCTCACACTGTGTCATTGTGCCACTGTCTGACCCTACTGCTGTTTTTGCCACCTCCAGAATGTCATTGTGCCACTGTCTGACCTCATGCTGCTGTGTGGTGCTGCCAGTGCCCTTTACAAACTGTTCATTGTGCCACTGTCTGACCTCATGCTGCTGCTGTGGCTGCTGCCGTGACCTACACACTGTGTCATTGTGCCACTGTTGGCCTCATGCTGGCTGTTGGCTGTTTGCCGTGACCTCCACGTGTCATTGTGCCACTGTCTGACCTCATGCTGCTGCTGTGGCTGCTGCCGTGACTAACACTGTGTCATTGTGCCACTGTCTACCTCATGCTGCGCTGTCTGCTGCCGTGACCTACACACTGTGTCATTGTGCCACTGTCTGACCTCATGCTGCTGCTGTGGCTGCTGCCGTGACCCTACACACTGTTCATGTCACTTGTGCCCACTGTTCTGACCTCCATGCTTGGCTGACTATGTGGCTGCTGCCGTGACCTCCACACTGTGTTCATTGTCCCACTCTTGGCCATTC
>JAODAL010066222.1:0-17866 GCA_025379985.1 Phyllomedusa bahiana | reverse complement strand
GGGCACTAACTTAATCTTAAACATTTGATCACGCCTTTATGTTCACCTTCACGAGTTGTGATAAACACTACGTAGCAGAAATAGAGAGACCTGGCTTTGTGTGGCTTTTTTTGGGTTTGTTTTTGTTGATATACATGGTTAGGTATATGTTTCTCTTTTGTAATGTGTCCTTCAGTAGGGTAATGACATATTAAACAGAGAAGCCTAATTATGCCGAGAAACAAAATCCTAGACCAGGGTCAGGGATGGCAGTTTTTAGTATTGATGTAACACTATGGGACTCGGTATTCTACCTTTTATTATGTCATGTTTTTTGTTATTAACTTGCTTATAACAATGGAAAATTTATGGTACTTGTTGTTCTTCAAATTGTTTGAAACGCTGATTGTTATATGATTTTCATACAGTGCCTAATAAAATATATTTAGAAAAAAAAAAGAGGCTGTAGCTGTCCCGTGTCCACTTCTCATGGTGCATGGGGGTTTGTGCATCATCTTGGAATGAGGTTGTGCTGCTTTCCCAGGAATACCTTCGCACAGGGGCTTCCCGCCGTAATATCGCCTGCTCTGTGCACTGAAGTGTAACCAGGTGATGTGGCACTAACAAGTGCCGTTTGTGTGGCAGGTATAATGTGGGTATGCCTGGTTTTGGATGGAGCAGGACCGGAGCTCTCAGCAGCTGCTTCTCCTCATGCACTTACCGGAAGTAAAATTGTTTCTTTTCATAGGGAATGTTGAAGAAAAAGTACTGCAAAATGTATTATCTAATTCCTTCCAAGTTTGTCCATACCTTATATGCGAGTGTTAACTGCTGTTTGAGCACGTTTTAGGGACATGTACAGGTAAAACTTTCCAGAAGTAACCCCATTTTTTTAATGTTTCATTTTTACAACTTGTATAGTATAAATGACATGATAAATTTACTATGCAGGTTGGTACAATTATATTAAATTTATAGTTTGTTTTACTACTTTTACAGAATAGAAATGCTTTTACAAAAAAATATTTTCATGTCACCATTTTCTGAAAAACATAACTTTTTTTCTGTATACAGAGCTGTTCAAGGGCTTATTTGCAGTTATGTGAGGTTTTTTGGTATCATTTTGGGGTTCATATGAGACTGATGACTTTTTATCAAGAGTTTTGGGAGACAGTGAACAAAATAAAGCAATCCTGGTAGATTTTTTCCTTTTTAATTTTTTTACAGCGGACATTGTGCAGTATAAATGATACGCTAACCTTTCTAAGCAGTTCAATACAGTTACAGCGATACCAAATTTATATATTTTGCTTTTATAGAAAAACACATTAAAAAATGTAAATGTTTTTTTCATCACCTCAGTCTGAGTGCAGCAACTTTTAATTTTTCTGTATATTGAGCGGCGTAAAGGCTTGTTTTTGAAAAAGTAGTTTTCATTGCCAGAATTTTAGGGGGGGAACACATGACTTTCTTGATATCAATCCATTTTTGGGAAGATAAACAAAATACAGTAATCCTGGTGGTTTACATTTTTTTTTTTTTTTTTTTTAATAAATTTGTCTTAGTCAAGGCTGTGGAGTCGGAGTTTGTGCCTATTTTGCAGGAGTCAGAGTCATCATACAATGGACCCACTCCAACTCCCGAAATATATAATTAGTTGATACAGTTAGATGCAGTGCCAAGAGTAAGAGGATTTAGGTCAATCCATTGCTACTGCTCCCATATCTTCAGCGTCATCAGATGAGGAGTGTAATTGATGACATGGAGCAGCCAAAGAATTACCGCAGGGGAAAAGATTACGCTTCCATAGCAAACAGACTGACCATATTTCGGCAAAATTTTTCAGTTGCTTTTAAAAAAAAAAGTAGAGTAGTTTAACAATTCATCAGAACTGACTGTGTCTGAGACAATTCCTTTATACCCTGAAATTGTTAGAGATGTTGCCCCTGTGGTCACCGCTTTGTCACCAACCCAAGTTAGTGTAGAGGCCATTTTCCTGCCTGGAAATGAGATCAGATTTGAGGTCCTCTATGAAGGAGGATCTGATGGAGGCGATACTATTTCTCAGAATAAATTCATAGACTCCACAAATGTTTTTCAAGACATTTTTGTTGAAAACTGTTTTTTCCCAATTACTGCAGCGGTTTGCATATTTACAATTTTTTTTTAAAAAAGTTTTTTTGTGTTCTAAAGTTGTATCCAATAAATATAGTTTACATCGACAAGCAAAAGGATAACAATGTTTCGAACTTGTGACTTTCAGGCTCCTTATATCATCATCCACTACAGCTTTCAACGTGAGAATCCCATCATTTTATAGACAATCATCTTGGCTATTTCACATATAACTTTGACCTGCAACTATTTAGCATATGGTTAGTTCTGCAGATTCTTGTCCTGTAACTACATTGTTGCTGTTTTGCTCCTGGTTGGACAATCTTTTTCTTCTTGTATACTACAAATTACAACCTGGTCTCACATTCCCGAATAGCTCAGTGTGTTACTAGGCTGATTTCCAGGCGAAAGGTCACTGGTTCGAGCAGCCATGAAGACGATTTCTCAAGAAAAGAGAACGCGTATCATCCAGTTCATCGATAGCAGTCTCTCGGCCAAGAAAATTGCCAAACTGCATCATGTGAGGTCATGACAGCTGAAAGAATATGAAATGAAGTCCATCCATACATTCAAAAGCCCAGAGGTGGACGTCGAGGTAAAATATCAGTCAACAAGTCGCTCATCACAAGGTCTATCAGTTCTAATGCAACAGACACGGCAGTGCAGGCGGCTCATATGCTTTGTAAGAGTGCGATCACAGACGTCCTTGGAAGGACCATGCAACACGCATTACACAGGTCTGGAATGATGGCCCGAAAAAAGGTGAAGAAGCCTCAACTTGATCTGGTCATAAGAAGAGTTGGCTCGAGTTTGCAAAAAAGTATGAAAAATGGAAGATCAAAAATGGATGATTTGGAGTGATGACATGAGTCAGTGGACTGGGCTCTGATGGGGGCAAATGAGTTTGGAAGAATCCAGGGAAAAGGGGGCTAATGGATCGAGAAATTGAAGCAACTGTCAAATTCGGTAGAGAGAGCCTGATATGGGGAGGTTTGAGAGCCAAAAATGTTGGATACTTAACCAGGATCAATGTTGTTCTCACTGCTGAGCTACATGTGAGTATCCTACAAGATGAGTTACTTCATACGCGTGAGTGCTATGGGTATGAAAGGGGCAACATAGTGTTCCAGCAGAACAACCTGAAGCAGATGTGAAGGTTGGAGAAGGAATGGTTCAATGACACTGAAGTAGAGTTGCTATATTGGCTTCCATAGTCCTCAGACCTCAACCCCAATGAACACTTCTGGTTAGAGTTGAAGAAAAAGCTGTATTCGTATCCAAGTCCAGTAGAAGAGACCTGGGATCAGATTTTGGTGGTCAAGACATGCTTCAATCTGATCAAGAGCATGCCCAGAAGGATTCAGACAGTGCTGAAAGCCCAAGATGGATTTACCAAATACTAACAAAATAATTAAAATTTACATTTTGATTTTTATGAGCAAAACAGTAACAATGCAGTTACTTGACAAGAATCTGCAGAACTAAGAAGATGATAAATACTTGCAAGTCAAATTTATGTATAAGATACGTTAGATGATTGCCTATGAAATGATGGTAGTCTCGTGTACAAAGCTGTAGTGGATGGTGAGATATGGAGCCTGAAAGTCACAAGCTCAAAACATTACCATTTTGCTTTTCAATGTATGTTCTACCTAAATAGCTTGATTATTGTATCATAAGGTGATAAAAAACCTGATGTTACCATTTTACTACAGTAAAGTTATCACTTAACCCTTTAAGGCACCCTGACGTTCCTGTGCGTCATGGTTCACTGCCTGTTAATGCACCATGACGTGCAGGAACGTCATGGTTCACTGCCTGTTAATGCACCATGACGTGCAGGAACGTCATGAAAGCTTTCTGTCTCCCTGTGCAGAGATAAGGTGAAAGCTCTATGCTAATTGCTGTTTCTGACCACTAAATAGCACAGTTACACAGCAGGTGATCAATCATTGCAGTCCTGTGCGGAGGATTGCTGGGATTGGTCAGTCAGTCTGCTGACTCAACAATTACAGCTTATTCAGGTCCCAGGCTCTGTTCTGTAAGAGAGAGTGAGGAGATCGTATTTCTGTGCTGGGTCCCTAGTGCCCTGTGCTGCGATCTGGGCTGTCAGAGCCTGAAATACTTTTTTAACCACTCCACTGCCTAATCACTTCACTGCCCCTGTGATCTATTTGTGGCAGCTATCTGATCAGACAGTTTGCCAGTTTCAAGTTCCAGCAATTTTCTGCCAGTGATCATCACTGGCTCATACAGTGAAAAACACACACAAAAATTAACCCCTTCATTGCCAAGTCCCTGTTCCCTCTCACTCACATTGTTATAGCTGTCTGATCAGTTGAAAAGACAGTTTGTAACTTCTGTTCCCACATCTGTCACTGTCCATCACTACCCCAATAAAGCCTGAAAAATAGACTAAAACAAGAAGGTGCTCCTTCAATTCTGATGCCTGTGGAAGAGTCAAAAAGCGCATATGGGCCACAAGTGGGATATTTCTAAAAAACTGCATAATAAGGAGAATCATTATTGAGTTGCAATTTCTTGGTAAAATCTACAGGGTTCCAATGAATAATGAACAAAAATCGGAAATCTGCAAAAAAGTTAACATTTTGAAATTTCACCTTCGCTTTTCATTAATTTCTGCGAAATACCTAGAGGGTTAATAAACTTCCTAAGTGCTGTTTTGACTGTTAAGGGGTGTAGTTTCTGAAATGGAGTCATTTATGGGGGGTTTCTAACATACAAGCCCCTCAAAACCACATCAGAAGTGGCTTGGTTCCCAAAAAAATCTGTTCTGCAAATTTTCTTGAAAACTTTAAAATTTGCTACTAAATTTCAAAGCCACCAAATGTCTTAAAAAATAGGATGTTTAAAAAAAAAATCATGCCAACACAAAGTAGACATATGGTAGATGTTCATTATTTACTACTTTGTTTGGTGTGACTGTGTCTTGCACACAGAAATTTTTAAACTTAAAAATGGCAAATTTTTCCAAATTTTCACATTTTGATATTTTTCACACCTGAGCAAGGATTTTATCGACCAAAATTAACTGCTAAATTAAAGCACAATGTTTCACGTGAAAACAATCTCTGAATCACATGGATAGGTAAAAGTATTGAAAAGTTATTCACAGGTAAAGTGGCACATGTCAGATTTGAAAAAAAGGGCTTGGTCCTTAACTCCAAAACAGGCTTAGACCTTAAAGGGTTAAACATGCGCCATGTATGAGGGAGTCGGAGCTTTGGCTGGCCGACTCCACAGCCCTGGTTTTAGTTGTTTATATGTCGATACGATTACAGTGATACCCATTTAATGTATATATTTTTTAATGATGTAGCACTTTACACTTTCCCAACATTTGCCGCAAGTTTAAGTCATCGTCGAGTAGGGGTTAAAGCAAATTGATGTAAATGTATGTCATGGAAATCATGAGAGATCTATTTTTGATTGGCCGAGACTGGAGTTTTCGCCTGTCGCGGTCGATTAACTCCTTAGGTGGTAGCACTCAAATGCGACCTTGGAAGCGAAGAGGGAGCTTTCTCTGTCTTCATCAGCACAGCTATAATACATAGCATTACAGTTACATAGTTTGCAAGGCTAAAAAAAATAATAGACATCCACCCAGTTTAGCCTCTTGTCCTATAGTGTTCATCCAGAGAAAGACAAAACACCCCCATGAGGTAGAAGCCAATTGTTCTAATTTTAGGGAAAGCATTCCTTCCCGACTTTCATCCCTGGATCAATGACCCTTCTCCAGAATCCTAGTTACTATAACTTGTTATATTATTGCACTCTAGAAATGCATCTAGACCCTTTTATAACTCTTTTAGGTTATTCACCAAGACAACTTCCTTTGGCAGAATTCCTTTCAATGTTTATATAATAACTTTCTTTCCTCTCGACATAGAAGATGTGTGCCCTTGTTCTAAATACAATCTTGGTATAAATAGATCTTGGGAGAGATCTCTATATTGACCTTTTGATATATTTATTATGTCACTCCAAAGCCGCCTTTTCTCTAAACCGAGCAACCTTAATTTTGCTAATATTTCTGGTTATTGCAGTCTACCCAGTCTTTTTATTTTTGTTGCCCTTCTTTGAATCTTTGCAAGCTCAAACTGTACACAATATTCCATGTGTCGTCTGACCAGTGACTTGTATAATGGGAGAACAATGATCTTTATGTGCATCCATGCCCTTTTTAATACACCCTATGAACCTATTTACCTTGGCAACAGCAGTCTGACACTGGCTGCTACTATTGAGTTTACTGTCCACTAAGATTCCCAAGTCCTTTTGCATGTCATTTTTACCCAGCGTTTTTCATTTTAACAATCATGGAATGGATTTTTCTTTCCTATGAGCTTAACCTTGTATTTATTTATGTTAAATCTCATCTGCTACTTCCCAGACCTCCTAACTTATCGAGATCCCTTTTTCATAGAGCATTATCCTTAATTGTGTTTATTACTTTACAGAGCTTAGTATCTTCAAAGACTGTTATGCTAGTTTGCAGTCCTACTGTAAGGTCATTAATGAATATATTAAAGAGAATAGCGCCCAGTACTGAGCCCTGTGGTACCCCACTAGTAACAGAGATCCAGTCCCAGTGTGTACCATTAATCGCTACCTTTTTGTTTTCTGTCATTGAGCCAGTTACCCACTTGCAAACCGTTTTCCCCAGTCCAAGCATTCTCCTTTTACTTACCAACCTTTTATGTGGCACAGTATCCAATGCTTTAGAAAAATCTAGATATGTAACTTCCAATGCCTCACCTCGATCCAGTCGAGAACTAACCTCCTGATAGAAGCTAATGAGATTGGTTTGACTGGATCCATCCTTCATAAACCCATTCTGGAACAGAGTTATACATTGATTTTCAGTAAGATACTCCAGTATGGCATCTCTTAGAAAACCTTCAAACAATTTACCTACAACAGCTGTTAAACTTAGCGGCCTGAGTTTCCAGGATCACTTTTTGACCCCTTTCTGAATATTGGCACCATATTTACTATGCGCCAATCCTTTGGGACATACCCAGTTACTATACAGTCCAGAAATATTAAGAATTAGATCCTGTCTATGACATTACTTAATGTAACATTTACCACATCCCTCTGTCCATCAACAGCAATGTCATTTTCCTCTGTAAATACGGTGGGGGTAGAATTGTTTAATAGATTTGCTTTCTCCTCATCACCCCCTCACTACTTTTCAAAAGGCCAACATTTTTCAGTTTTAATCTTTAGTATTTACATAGTTTAAAAATATTTTGTGATTAGTTTTACTCTTTGGCGATATGCCATTTTGTCTCCAGGCTTTGCTGTCTTTTTCATTATTTTACATATTTTATTATAGTTTTTAATGCTCCTTCTCTGGGGTCAGAGATGGGGTCTTCCCTGGAGCAGATTGGTTCTTGCCTTCTAGGTTTCAGGGCATTCACCAGTGGGGAGGCTGGACTTGAACTCCTTTTCTCCCTCCCTTCACTCACATTTTCCATTGGTTGAACTTGGACACGTGTCTTTTTTCAACCGTACTATGTAACTAAATGCTTATTTTTATTGCCTCCTTCACATCTCTGTTGATCCACATTGGTTTTTACCGGTTTCAAATTGTAGGTCCAGAAGGTATTTACTTCACAGTTAGTGCTTAAGATGTTTTTACAAATCTCCCATTTGTTATCTCTTCTGTTATTTCTGAAGACCTTGCCCCAGTCAGTGCAGTTTAGGGTATCTCTAAGAAGATTAAGATTGGCCTTTCCAAAATTCAGTGTGTTTGTGGATCCTCAACAAAATACTCTATTGAAGGATAAATGAAAACTTATTTTTATCGTGGTCACTATTTCCTAGGTGTCCCCCAACCTGAACCTTTGTTGCTCTGGCAGGCCTCTTAATATTACTGTAACGGTCTTTAGTTATTGACAAAAACAGGTTTCCTTTAAGAGCCACAGGTTTCAGTTAACTAATTTGTTTGGGTAGTTGAAGTCACCCATAATAACAACCTCATTATGATTAGCTGCCTCATTTATTTGTTCGGGGCACATCTTCCTTAGGTTAGGTTATATTTGGTGACCTATAGCAGACCCCCAATAGATTTGTATTATTACCGCCGTGTATATCTACCAATAATGATCTCACACATTTATTTCCTGTATCTAGATCTTCCCGCAACATTGAATTTAGACAGGATTTTATATAAAGGCATACACTTCTCCCTGATTTTTATAGCGTTTTCGAAACAAATTGTAACCCTGTAAGTTAGTAGCCCAATTATAGCTCTCATTCAGCCGTGTCTCACTATGTAATATTCTTTCCTTTGAACATCAATTTTTGCAGTTAATTTATTTGGTTAGTGGGACTTGGCATTGACCAGCATGAAATTTAGATTTTTTTTGGTTTTAATTTTTTTAACCATGTCCTTATTAAGTAATACTACACCACCTCCCTCCACTTCACCCCCTGTTTTATTATTAAATCACAGCTCTGTATCTTCACTTTCTTGCATGCTATGTGTGCAGTTGTTGTCCTGCCACCCCCCCCCCCCCCCCGCAGTCCCTAGTTTAAATACTCCTTGGACTTCCTGACCATTTTGTCCCCCAATAAAGCTGCAACCTCCCTATTTAGGTGCAGCCTGTCCCAAGCATAGAGTCTTTAGGCAATCCACTTATTTACTGCCCTAATCTTCTGCTGCCTCACTGGTGTGGTAAAGGTAGTATTTCTGAAAATACTGTTTTGAAGGTTCTTGCCTTTAGCTTTTTGCCTAAGTCCCAGAAATCGTTTTAAGGACATTCCACCTACCGCTAACTTTGTAATTGGTGCCAATATGTACCATGGCTGCTGGATACTCACCAGCCCCACCCCAGTGATCTGTCAACCAAATCTGCATTATGTTGAACTCGGCAGCAGGCAAACATAATAATGTTCGACTATCCTGGTCATTGTGAAAGACTGACCTGTCTGTTCCCCTATCCTGTGCTCCTATTCCCCACCTTACTGGAGCAGACAGGGTAAGTCTTACTGCAGCAGGGCTCTTCCTGAGTTGACATCCTCCTCATCTGCCAATCTGGCCAATCTGTTGGGGTGTTCCCGATCAGGACCAGCCTCCATTACACTCTTCCCTTCACCTTCATGCTGCCATCCTCCCCAGCGGTGAGTGCTTGCTCATTGAGCAGAAAACTTGCTTCCAAGTTTGCAATTGATTTCAGTCTTGCTAATTTAGATCCAGAATCTGAGCATCTATACTAGGGCCCACCAGTGGAGTTTATTCTTGGGGGTCCATTCTAAAGCTACTGGACAAAATACACATGACTCCTGCTTGCTACCTTTTTCTCTGCCTTTCTACCTGAAAATCTGCCCCAGGCCTGGTATTCACTCTCCCCGGTGACCCATCTGGGATTTCCCTTGTCCCTTGTGGGCCAGTCTAAGTTGGCTGTTTGAGATTCCAGGACCTCAACCTCCACTGCCCAACATCAATATGTGGTGTTTTCAGGGACATGGGATTCAGGAGTCCTCTAAAGTGGTTGGTTAGGTGGTGGCTGGACAATGGACAAGTAAGGTGTCCAATCAAGCAAAGTTTATGTACAGAGTTGACTGATACATATCAATATAAATTACATAGTTTGTAAGGCTGAAAAAAGACAGTCGTCCATCCAGTTCAGCCTATTTTGCTAAAGTGTTGATCCAGAGGAAGGCAAAATCCCCCATGAGGTGTAAGCCAATTGTCCTAATTTTAGGGAAAAAAGTCCGTCCCGACTCCAATCTGGCAATCAATCCCTGGATCAATTACCCTTTTCCAGAATCCTAGTCACTATAACTTGTTATATTATTACGCTCCAGAAATGCATCCAGACCCTTTTTGAACTCTTGTTATTGAATTCACAATGACAATTTCCTCTGGCAGAGAGTTCCACAGTCTCACCGCTCTAACAGTAAAGAATAATTTTCTATGTTTATGTAGAAACTTTCTTTCCTCAAGACATAGAGGATGCCACCTTGTTCTGGATACAGTCCTGGGTATAAATAAATCTTGAGCGAGATCTCTATATTGACCTTTATTATATTTAAACATATTTATTATGTCCCCCCGAAGCCATCTTTTCTCTAAATAACCCGAATCTTGCTAATCTTTCTGGGTATTGCAGTCCACCCAGTCCTTTTATTTATTTTTGTTGTCCGTCTTTGTACCTGTTCAAGCTCTACAATGTCTTTCCTATGCACTGGTGCCCAAAACTCTACACAATATTCCATGTGTGCTCTAACCAGTGACTTGTATAATGGGAGAATATTTTCATCATGTGCATCTATGCTCCTTTTAATACAACCCATGATCCTATTTGCCTTTGCAGCTGCTGTCTGACACTGGCTGCTACAGTTAAGTTTACTGTCCACTAGGATTCCCAAGTCCTTCTTCATGTCACTTTTACCCAGCATTTTTCCGTTTAACATGTAATCATGGAATGTATTTTTCCTCATGTGCATAACCTTGCATTTTATCTGTGTTAAACCTCATCTGCCATTTCTCTGCAAATCATGGTGGAAAATAAGTATTTGGTCTTTAACAAAAGTTCATCTCAATACTTTGTTATATATCCTGTGTTGGCAACGACAGAGGTCAAACGTTTTCTGTAAGTCTTCACAAGGTTGGCACACACTGTTGCTGGTATGTTGGCCCATTCCTCCATGCAGATCTCCTCTAGAGCAGTGATGTTTTGGGGCTGTCGCTGGGCAACACGGACTTTCAACTCCTTCCAAAGGTTTTCTATGGGGTTGAAATGTGGAGAATGGCTAGACCACTCCAGGACCTTGAAATGCTTCTAATTAAGACACTGCTTCATTGCTCTGGCAATGTGCTTGGGATCATTGTCATGCTGAAAAACCCAGCCACATTTAATCTACAATGCCCTTCCAATGATGGAAGGAGGTTTACATTCAAAATCTCACGATACATGGCCTAATTCATTCTTTCATGTTACATGTTCAGTCTTCCTGGTCCCTTTGCAGAGAAACAGCCCCAAAGCATAATGTTGCCCCCCTCATGCTTTACAGGAGGTATGGTGTTCTTTGGATGCAACTCAGGATTTTCTCCCCTCCAAACATGATGAGTTGTGTTTCTACCAAACAGTTATACTTTGGTTTCATATGACCATATAACATTCTCCCAATACTCTTCTGGATCATCCAAATGCTCTCTAGCAAACTTCAGACCTGCCGGACATGTACTGGCGTAAGCAGGGGGACACGTCTGGCATTGCAGGATCTGAATCCCTGGCGGCGTGATGTGTTACTGATGGTAGCCTTTGTTACGTTGGTCCCAGCTCTCTGCAGGTCATTCACTAGGTCCGCTCGTGTGGTTCTGGGATTTTTGCTCACCGTTCTTGTGATCATTTTGACCACCACGGGGTGAGATCTTGCATGGAGCCCCAGATGGAGGGAGATTATCAGTGGGCTTGTATGTCTTCCATTTTCTAATTTATTGCTCCCCCAGTTGATTTCTTTACACCAAGCTTCTTGCCTATTGCAGATTCAGTCTTCCCAGCCTGGTGCAGGGCTACAATTTTTTGTTTCTGGTGTCCCTTGAAAGCTCTTTGGTCTACTCTAAAAGTGTCTGAAATACAATCAAATCCATAATCAAACAATACATGGTGTACAGCAAGTGTATATATAGAAAACAATCACTTCAATAAAACATATACAAGTGATAAAATGCTCCGTGCATACATCAGCAATGTGCATAATTAATGAAGTGAATATGCATAATTAAGAATTAAGGGGCCAGATGAACTCCTCCTTTCACTAATCAGAGGTTTACCTGTAAAGCTGTTAAACACATATCTCGCCGTCTACCAGGACTGACTGCGCATGTCCTATGCCAGAAGTGTTGCGCGAGTTCACAGCCAAACTCGCAACGGCTTGCGCATGCGTGTAGCAGACTAATGCTGTGGCAGCCATCTTAAGAAAGGGCAATGCACAGTAACATCAGTGTACGATATGGTATCCATCGATGCCACTGGGAAGCTCTTTAAATGGAAAAATAAAGAAAAATAAAGCAACGTAAAACAAAGTAATATTTAAACAGCTTGTGGTCATGGATGACAAAAAGAGAGGGGACATGACAGTACCCAGATCACCAGAGATGAGCACACACTCCCCCTAGTGGCTGAATACAGCACATCTTAACACAGCCCCAAAACGGGTATAGTTAAGCCCTACACTTGATTGAGGCTATAAACCACCTACTATAGATAGATCACAACTTATGATAAACCCATCACAAGACGTATATCCATCAAACAGTCCCATAGACCTAGGTGACTCCACACCACCTTTTGCTGAAATAATAAACCAGAAAATAAACTTGTTTTAAAAATAAATATAAAAAAAAAAAAAAAAAAAAAAGACAGAAAAATGATGGCTGCAATAGTAGGCAAGGACATGCGCAGAGAGGCCCAACCAGACAAAGACTAAAAATAATAAAAAAAATATAAAAAAAGAAAAAAAAAAAAATATATAATATAAATATATATATATATATATATATATATATATATATATATATATATATATATATATATACATATATATATATATATATACATTTATATACATATATATTTATACATATATATATATATATAAATATATATATATATATATATACATTACATACATACATACATACACACTCACTCACTCACTCACTCACCGGCCACTTTATTAGGTACACCATGCTAGTAACGGGTTGGACCCCCTTTTGCCTTCAGAACTGCCTCAATTCTGGCATAGATTCAACAAGGTGCTGGAAGCATTCCTCATGTTCAAGAAACCAGTCTGAGATGATTCCAGCTTTATGACATGGCGCATTATCCTGCTGAAAGTAGCCATCAGATGTTGGGTACATTGTGGTCATAAAGGAATGGACATGGTCAGCAACAATACTCAGGTAGGCTGTGGCGTTGCAACGATGCTCAATTGGTACCAAGGGGCCCAAAGAGTGCCAAGAAAATATTCCCCACACCATGACACCACCACTACCAGCCTGAACCGTTGATACAAGGCAGGATGGATCCATGCTTTCATGTTGTTGACGCCAAATTCTGACCCTACCATCCGAATGTCGCAGCAGGAAATCGAGACTCATCAGACCAGGCAACGTTTTTCCAATCTTCTACTGTCCAATTTCGATGAGCTTGGGCAAATTGGAGCCTCAGTTTCCTGTTCTTAGCTGAAAGGAGTGGCACCCGGTGTGGTCTTCTGCTGCTGTAGCCCATCTGACTCAAAGTTCTCCGTACTGTGCGTTCAGAGATGCTCTTCTGCTACCTTGGTTGTAAGGGTGGCTATTTGAGTCACTGTTGCCTTCTATCAGCTCGAACCAGTCTGCCCATTCTCCTTTGACCTCTGGCATCAACAAGGCATTTCCGCCCACAGGACTGCCGCTCACTGGATGTTTTTTCTTTTTCGGACCATTCTCTGTAAACCCTAGAGATGGTTGTACGTGAAAATCCCAGGAGATCAGCAGTTTCTGAAATACTCAGACCAGCTCTTCTGGCACCAACAACCATGCCACGTTCAAAGGCACTCAAATCACCTTTCTTCCCCATACTGATGCTCGGTTTGAACTGCAGGAGATTGTCTTGACCATGTCTACATGCCTAAATGCACTGAGTTGCCGCCATGTGATTGGCTGATTAGAAATTAAGTGTTAACGAGCAGTTGGACAGGTGTACCTAATAAAGTGGCCGGTGAGTGTGTGTGTGTGTGTATATATATATATATATATATATATATATATATATATATATATATATATATATAATCTTAAAAATAAACACAACTTAAAAAAAAATATATTTTCCATTAGTTAATTTTCGTGTAGGAGGTAGTTCATGTATCCTCGTCTTGTAATCTATAAAAAGAGAAAAAAAATTAGTACCTCAAGGGAAAGAATATTCAAAAAACCACCCATAACTGAAGGCAGACCGAACTGAAGATAAAGGGTAATGTACCAGCACGTCTTATGATTAACCTTAAAATCAATATTTAACCCATTAGGTTTAAGAGAATTTAATTTGTATATCCACTCCAATTCCTTTTTTTTAAGAAGTATAGTTCTATCACCTCCTCTCTTTAATGGTAAAACCTGCTCCAATATCATACAGTTGAAGTCCCACTATGAATGTTTGGTCTCAAAAAAATGTTTCGACTGGTAAGTCTAATCTTTTCTTGCGTATTGAGTATCTGTGACCATTCAAACGTATCTTAAGGTCTCACCTACATAGACCATATTACAGGGACACCATAACACGTAGATGACCCGTTCGGAATTGCAGGTAAAATAGGATTTAATTGGAAACCTTTAACCAGTTTTAGAATGAATAAAAAGAGAAAAAAAATTAGTACCTCATGGGAAAGAATATTCAAAAAACCACCACTTTTTCTATGACTTTACAATTGTGACAGCACAAACAGGGAAAAGTGCCTAATCTAGGTTAACTAAGAAATACTTGTCTGCTTTTAGATTGTATAGGTATCTCAGTCTATCTCGAAGATTTCTTGGGCGTCTATAGAACATCAAAGGGAACATCTTCAATTCTTTAATATGTTCAAAGCAATTTCTTACTACATACCAATGTTTCCTCAGAATCCTTGTGATAGAAGAGCTCAAGACATGTTGAAATAAATGGTATCCTATCAGTAGAGCTTTTTGACTGGGAAGTAAACAATTCAGATCTATCCATCTCTGACGCTTTTTATGTAAATCAATACTTTTGGATGGATATCCATGTTCATGAAATTTATTAGAAATCCAAGTCAATATATTTTCACATTTTGTAGGATTATCGACTATTCACACGCAACATCTGACTGAAGGGCAACGATTTCAACATATTCGGTGGATGACAACTATCAAATCTCAGTGTATTGCAATCTTTAGATTTTATAATCAAATCAGTACAGTACTCAGCTTATCTACTACCAAGATAGGAGATAAGCGGAGTACTGATTTGTATATTAAATCTACAGATTGCAATACACTATTGAGATATGATAGTTGATATATGTTAAGGACACTTCAGCTACATGCGGCTCCTCTGGGAGCTCATACAGCTGAAGACTCTATTGCGGAGCTGCAAGCAGACCTGCGGCCTTCTGGAGTCTCCGGAACAGGCAGCTTGCGATGTCATCACGCTGCCTGCGCGGCTTGATGACATCACGCGACCTGTGCCAGAAGACGGAGCGCGAGGTGAGCCTCAGAGCTGCGGGGAAGAAAGGCGAGTATTTGTTTTTTTGTTTTTTTCAAACAAACCCTGTCTGTACCTGCCTATAAATGCCCTTACCTGTCTTTAATTACCTATACCTGCCTATGTGGGGACCTGTACCGGCCTATACCTGCTGTGGGGGACCTATACTGGCCTATACATGCTGTGGGGGACCTATACCGGCCTATACCTGCTGTGGGGGATCTATATCTGCCTATAAATGTCTATACTTGCTTATGAGGGGACATATACCTGCCTATACCTGCTATGGGGACATAGACCTTTCTATTCCTGCCTATGGGGACAAAAACCTGTCTGTACCTGCCTATGGGGGACATAAACCTGTCTATACCTGCTATGGGGGACATAGACCCGTCTGTACCTGCCTATGAGGGGACATATACCTGACTATACTTGCTATGGGGGACATAAACCTGTCTGTACCTGCCTAGGAGTGAACATAATACCTGCCTATGGGGGACATTAAACTGCCTATACCTGCCTATGGGGGACATGTATACCTGCATATAATTGCCTATACCTGCCTATGGGGGACATATACCTGCCTATGGGGGACATTAAACTGCCTATAGCTGCCTATGGGGGACATTAAACTGCCTATACCTGCCTATGGGGGACATATACCTGCATATAATTGCCTATTCCTGCCTATGGGGGGACATAGACCTTTCTATTCCTGCCTATTGGAACACAAACCTTTCTGTACCTGCCTATGAGGGGACATCGACCTGTCTATACCTGCCTATGAGGGGACATAGACCTGTCTATACCTGCCTATGAGGGGACATAGACCTGTCTATACCTGCCTATGAGGGGACATAGACCTGCCTATACCTGCCTATGAGGGGACATAGACCTGCCTATGGGGGACATATACCTGCATATAATTGCCTATACCTTCCTCTACCTGCCTATGGGGGACATATACCTTCCTCTACCTGCTTATGTGGGGCAAATATCTGCCTCTACCTGCTTATGGAGGACATTAAACTGCCTATACCTGTCTATGAGGGACATATACCTGCCTATAAATGCCTATAGGGGCATAAACCTGTCTGTACCGGCCTATGAGTGGACATATACCTACCTATGGGGGACATATACTTGCATATAATTGCCTATACCTGCCTATGGGGGACATTAAACTGCCTATACCTGCCTATGGGGGACATATACCTGCATATAATTGCCTATACCTGCATATAGGGGACATATACCTGCCTATGGGAAGACATACACCTGTCTATGGGGAGACATATATCTGCTTATAACTGCCTAAGAGGGACATTAAACTGCATATACCTGCCTATATAATTTTATTGGTATCCATTTTTATTTTTGAAACTTACCAGCAGCCGCTGCGTTTTCCACCCTAGGCTTATACTCGACTCAAGTTTTTCCCAGTTTTTTTGTGGCAAAAGTAGGTGTCTCGGCTTATACTCGGGTCGGCTTATACTCGAGTATATATGGTAAGCATAAAGCCAAGGAGAGTAGTGGCTCATTTTGTTGTATGTGTGTACACAAGCAAAATTACCAAACATTATAATGTAATCTGGAGTTCAATATTAACCCTTTAAGGCACCCCGAGGTTCCTGTATTTCATGTTTCACTGCCTGTTAATGCACCATGATGTCCAGGAACATCATGAAAGCTTTGTCTTTCTGTGCAGAGATAAGGTGAAAGCTCTATGCTAATTGCTGTTTCTGACAGCTAATTAGCTCAGCTCCACAGCAGGTGATCAATCATTGCAGTCCTGTGCGGAGGATCGCTGGGATTGGTCAGTCAGTCTGCTGACTCACCCATTACAGCTGATACATGTCCCAGGGCTCTGTTCTGTGAGAAGATGGTATTTCTGTGCTGGGTCCTAGTGTCCTGTACTGCGATCTGGGCTGTCACAGCCTGAAATACTTTATTAACCCCTCCACTGCCTAATCACTTCACTGCCCCTGTGATCTATTTGTGGCAGCTGTCTGATCAGACAGTTTGCCACTTTCAAGTTCCAGCAATTTTCTGCCAATGATCATCACTGGCTCATACAGGGAAAAACACACAAAAATTAACCACTTCATTGCAAAGTCCCTGTTCCCCTCACTCATATTGTTATAGCTGGCCGATCAGTTAAAAAGACAGTTTGTAACTTCTGTGCCCACATCTGTCACTGCCCATCACTACCCCAATAAAACCTGAAAAATATTCTAAAACAAGAAGGTGCTTCTTCAATTCTGAGGCCTGTGGACGAGTCAAAAAGCGCATATGGCCACAAGTTTGGGATATTTCTAAAAACTGCATAATAAGGAGAATCATTATTGAGTTGCGATTTCTTGGTAAAATCTACAGGGTTCCAATGAATTTAAAGAACAAAAATCAGAAATTCGGCAAAAAGTTACAATTTTGAATATTTCACCTCGCTTTCATGAATTTCTGCGAAAACCTAAGGCTTTAAAAAACTTCCCAATCTGTTTGACTAGTTAAGGGGGTAGTTTCTGAAAAGG
>JAODAL010066221.1:0-17867 GCA_025379985.1 Phyllomedusa bahiana | reverse complement strand
TTTGTACATTTTAAGATCACCGTTCACAGGTTGTATTCAGTGAAACAGTGTTGGCTTTTTTAAGGTTTCCAGTTCAAGAGGACAAATTTCCTTACATGAAATAGGAGCAATCTAGAAAGAGTCTGTTCATCTCTAGTAGGAACAAGTCTAGCAAACTATTAACCAAACCTAGCAAACTATAACTTGGTGCACAGACATTTGCTACTCCAAGACTGAAGTTGAGGAAATTAAGGACACCCATCCACAAATTTGCACTACCAGACTACCAGACTCCATTCCTTGCCAAATTTGGTGCAAATGTCAAAGGCCATTTTTCACATTTACATCAAAAGCTCTGGCGTTAGATACACCCAATGTAACCAGTTGATCTTTATGAGGTGGTATTTAGACCAGTCGAGTTTACCTTTGTTACATCTGTCAGTCTCTCTTCTCCTTATGAGAAGACCAGTATAAGAGATACATAATATAAGGGGAGCCTTGATTTTGCATCAAGAACCATGAGCGTCAAGTTATACCTTTGAAGGGGTACCTAAAATAATTCATTTATAAAAAATATTCCATTTATTTGTAAATTTTGAAACTTCAATCCTCATCAAAGTACTCTTTCAATCAATTAATTAATTAATTAATTTATTAATTAATTTGTATGAACATTTTTTCCACTGCTCAAAATGTTTTTTTTTTAAATTTGCTGTTTCACTTTGAGGTCTCTTTCAACCGAAGGAAATGAAAAAAAAAACATGCAGTTTAGCCCAGTGATGCTTGGGAGCAGGGGTATATCAGCATTTTATGTTGGATACTTGGAGGTTGCTGGGCAGAACACCTGTTCAAATAGTACGGGTGTCACCAGTAGGTCGTTAATAGGCATTGTGCACCACACTTAACCAAAGGACTGACCTATATAAGCTTTATCTGTACATGATTGTAATACTAGCAATCACCTACCACCCATCATGGTTAGTAGATGTGTTAGGGGTGGTTCATTAGTATTTTTACACTGGTGCACTTCCCATGTATGGTATTACGACTCTTCATGCTGGTGTTTGCTGGTTTTTACCCAATGTGCAGTTTCAGTATGTCCTAGGCAATTGCTCCCCTCTTGAGTAGTTGGTATAAGAGAGATTGTATTAAGCACCCATGAGGCTTCTCCCATGTGGATTTGGGGCGTTTATTAACACTTACTGGGAAAAAAAGTTTGACCTTCCTCTATAGCGAAGGTTTGGTATTTTTTCTGTGGTTTTATAAAAACTTGATACAAACAATAGAACATTTTCTGATGACACATCCATTTTAAATATAACTTTGAAGTGTATTTATTATTAAAAATAAATCATTTAACAATTTCCCAGAATCATGCCCTTCTCTCTTCCACCAAAAACCTTCACACTTTCTTTGAAAACCTTCATACTTGCTTTGGATCCAATCTTCTGATTTTCTGTAGAGCTGCTTTGGAAACATGACTATCTCTAGGATTAGTCCCTCGTGTCCATCTTCACTATCCTGAAAATTATACATTTATATGAAAACTTTCAGACAACTTATGACCAGCAGTCATGTCAAGAGAATGAGTGAGAGAGACTTTTTCTATTACCAGACCTAAGACTCCCGGATTAAGGGTCACATGTATGAATCTCGCCACGTCGGGGCGCACCTTTTTGCCAGTTTTCCGGCAAAATTTGCGCCTGATTTATGTCGGCGCTGGGGCGCGCTCATACATACTATGTAAAGTCCGCCGCGCCTCGCCAGTGTGTAAGGCGCAGTGCGGGGCTTAGGCGCAGTACGGCGCTGCGCCTACGATTCGCCGCCCGAGGTAGTGCACTCATACATAACATGTAAAGTCTGCCTCGCCTCGCCAGTGTGTGGGGTGCAGTGCGGGGACTTGGGCGCAGTGCGGGGCTGCGCCTCATATTCGCCATCCGAGGAGGTGTGCTCATACATGCGGGGAAAAGTTCACCGCGCCTCGCCAGTGTGTGGGGCGCACTGCGGGACTTAGGCGCAGAAGGGACTGCGCCTCACATGTATTCCGATTCGAGACAGGCTGGTAAACAGCGAGAAATCATTAAACATATCCGTGCAGAGTATGAATAAAAAAATCGCCTTTATAAAGGTGTAAAACATTATCGGAAAAATAGATCAAACCTACTAAAAAATAAAAAAAATAAAATCACTTTCCAAAAATCCAGAACGGCGCTATATCGGGAATTTGGATTTTTGAAATTGCCGGGAAATACAGTAATTCAAATTCTGTAAGCTATTCTCATTGGTTGGCAGAAACCAGCCAATCAGAATAGGAGCGACAGTGAACCATTAAAACCTATGGAGAAGTTTGGACCAATCAAAATCAAAGGCGGGACAGTTCAAAATACAGTAAAAATACAGAAAAGAGCTGATTGGTTGAGCTAGCAGGGGCTTGGCTATCTCTGCCAATCAGAATATGAGCGACAGGGACCCATTCTAACCTATGGAGAAATATTGACCAATCATATTCAAAGGCGGGACAGTTCACAATACAGTAAAAATGCAGAAAAGAACTGACTGGTTGAACTAGCGGGGGCTTGGCTATCTCGGCCAATCAGAGCGCGAGCTACTTGTCCCACTGTAGTCATTAGAGAGATCGGGGCAATGAAATCTCAGCTCTCAGCGCCGTGCGGCATGCAGTATGATCAAAAAAATCATTTTTATTAGGTGTAAAATATTATCTGAAAAAGAGCTGAAACCTTCTATAAACATAAATCAATCAAAATCCCGAACAATGCGTTTGTCGCCGAGACGGCGCTACATAAGGAATTGAGATATAGAGAATTGCCGGGAAATACAGTAATTCAAATTTTTTAAGCTCTTCTCATTGGTCGGCATAAACCGGCCAATCAGAACAGGAGCGACAGTGGCCCATTCTAACCCATGGAGGAGTATTGACCAATCAGAATAGGAGCGACAGGGACCCATTCTAACCTATGGAGAAATATTGACCAATCATATTCAAAGGCGGGACAGTTCAAAATACAGTAAAAAGGCAGAAAAGAGCTGATTGGTTGAGCTAGCGGGGGCTTGGCTATCCCAGCCAATCAGAGCGCGAGCTACTTTCTCATAGAGTTCTATGGGGAAAAGAAATGCAGGGCGAGCTCTGTTTGTGATTGGCTAAGTTAAAAGAGGCGTGGTTATTTGGACCAATGGGAGAGCGAGCGACGCTCTTATGGGTTTTCTAATGCAATCTGGAATAAAACTGTACATGGCCGAAATCAAATGATAAGACTCCCGAAGTTGTCCCGATGTGTATATAAAATGATCAATAGTATGGGGGTAAAGAAATAAAAATGATTTTATTGAATTAATATTTTTTTTTCTTTACCCCCATATTATTGATCATTTTATATACACATGGACATATTTGGTCCAAATAACCGCGCCTCTTTTAAATTAGCCAATCACAAACAGAGCTCGCCCTGCATTTCTTTTCCCCATAGAACTCTATGAGTAAGTAGCTCGCGCTCTGATTGGCCAGGATAGCCAAGCCCCCGCTAGCTCAACCAATCAGCTCTTTTCTGCCTTTTTACTGTATTTTGAACTATCCCGCCTTTGAATATGATTGGTCAATATTTCTCCATAGGTTAGAATGGGTCCCTGTCGCTCCTATGCTGATTGGTCAATACTCCTCCATAGGTTAGAATGGGCCACTGTCGCTCCTATTCTGATTGCTGGTTTATGCCGACCAATGAGAAGAGCTTAAACAATTTGAATTACTGTATTTCCCGGCAATTCTCTATATTGCAATTACCGATGTAGCTCCAGACTCGGCGACAAACGCGTTGTTCGGGATTTGACTGATTTATGTTTATAAAAGGTTTCAGCTCTTTTTCAGATAATATTTTACACTTAATAAAAATTATCTTTTTAATCATACTCCATGCTGCACGGCGCTGAGAGCCGAGATTTCATTGCGCCATCTCTCAATAGACTACAGTGGGACAAGTAGCTCGCGCTCTGATTGGCTGGGATAGCCAAGCCCCCGCTAGCTCACCGAATCAGCTCTTTTCTGTATTTTTACTGTATTTTTAACTGTCCCGCCTTTGATTTTAATTGGTCTATATTTCTCCATAGGTTAGAATGGGTCCCTGTCGCTCCTATTCTGATTGGCCGAAATAGCCAAGCCCCCACTAGCTCAATCAATCAACTCTTTTCTGTATTTTTACTGTATTTTGAACTATCCCGCCTTTGATTTTGATTGGTCAATAGTTCTCCATAGGTTTTAATGATTCACTGTCGCTCCTATCCGGATTGGCTGGTTTATGCCGACCAATGAGAATAGCTTTCAGAATTTGAATTACTGTATTTCCCGGCAATTTCCAATATCCGAATTCCTGATATTGAGCCGTTCTAGATTTTTGGAAAGTGTTTTTTTTATTTATTTTTTATTTTTGAGGTTTGAGCTCTTTTTCTGATAATTTTTTATGCCTTTATAAAGACGATTTTTTCGGAATCATTCTCCATGCCGCACGGAGCTGAGAGCCGAGATTTCTCTTGCGATCTTCTATATGTTTCCTCTCATGTTCTGTTCTCGCTTCACTTCGCCTCCGCTGGAGCATTTAGACCAGAATCAACCAGGTCTGACTGACGCAGCAGCCGAGCGCTGCAAAGCGCCGCACTTTGCCAACTCGCGATCGTAAATGCCTCGGAGTTTTCGAGCGCGCCGCTTCCCGCCCCGGAACGCCTACACCGCGCCCACACCGCACCCATTGCATGCCCTTTCATGCGGGACGCAGCTGAAAGTGGCGAACGCTGTGCCTAACACCGCATCCCTGCGTCCAACAGGGGATTCGGGCCGGTGAGGCGAGGGTTACGCCAGAAAACAGGCGTAAAGCCCGTTCATACATGTCACCCTAAGTGTTCTAATTAGAGAAGTTATACAGAACTCTAACATAACAGTGATAGGATTTCCTTGATATAGGCCATCAATTTTTGCTCATTGGGAGTTTGACTACTTGGATCTTGCCAATATGCTCAGTGAAGATACAATGGCTCATCTGTTTGAGCAACGGGGACCAGTACTACAGTTCATTTAATAACATTTCTGTATAGACCATCAATGATGTAGTCCCCCCTGATTACTTCACAGTATACAAAACTTTATAAAACCATTTTAATAAATGTGGGAGGGAGTTTGCCTAAGAAACTTCATCTAGAAAAGCATCTACGGAGAGTGTCCGTGTATTACATAGATAAGAAGGGTGAAAATGGGGAGTAATGTGAACTGTGCAAAACTCTGCGAAGACTTTGTTGGTGTTGTATTAGTTGCACTAGACTTTGAACGACTGTAAATTGTGCAGCATGTTGCCTTCCAGATTAATTTATACCTTGTATTGCAGTATATGTTATGATAGGTTTATACTGTGTGAACTAGATATATAGCACTTAGTTTATGTAAATAGGTATTAGACTGTTCTATTCCATGCCATCAGAAACATGGGGGCTGAAAATTCTGGCTTCATGCACCATGCAGCTATTAGGTAGTCAGCATGGGCTAGCATAAGAAGCACTGTAGCTGTAGGTGGTTGGTGGTGGTCCTGCAACCATTTTGTGGCCACACATTGCTATGCTCACCTAACATAGACAAGTTTCTCTTCAAAGTGGGTACTAAGTGTAAAGCTGAGTAATTTGGCCAGTGTGATGCTGGAACAACAGACTGAGTGAAAGCTGTGGGATCTGTGCAGATAAAGAGATGATTTGCCCTGAACCCGGGAGGATTACAAACTGGGGCATGGTTGGAAAAGGTACCGGGTGATTCCCACCAGAGTGACTTAGATACAGATGATCTCTAGGGGAGAGACAGGTCAGGAAGGTTATGACAGAGGTGTCAAGAGTGTGCCTGCCCAAATAAGAATGAGCGTGACCATGGAGAGACAACTATAGTATGAGACAAAGGAAAAATGACTGAGAACTCCTACAGCAAGAGTCAAGTACAGAGAGTGAGTAGCTCTTGGAGCAAGAGCCAGAGAATGTGTGTATTGGACCCATGGGCACTTGGGTATAGAGACCAAGTATGAATCTGTAAGAACCACATCACACATCCTACATTCTGTTTTCCCACACAACTGCTTTAAAATCATGACTATAAGGCCATGTTCACACGGCTTAAACCTGGACATATTTCAGTCCGTAATTACATGCCGGAGTGCGCAAATTACGGGCTGAATACGTCCTAGTAACTACGGTAATCCACAGTTCTCATAGATCTATGGATTACGTCTCCTCTCCCTGCTCGGCGAATACGCTGAGGGGGGAGATAAGTGACATGTGAATTACCAGAGGCGTATCCATTCATTACCAGCGCCGCTGGTAATGAATGTCTATGGGCCGGCGAGGTGCCGGCCCCCCGCTCCCGCCCCCGTTTCCGCCCCGCCCCCGGCCACACGGCGTAATTGCGGGGCGTAATTACGTCCCGCAATTAAGCCGTGTGAACCTAGCCTTAGAAATAATTATAAATAATCTGTGGTGTCCATCTGCATCGGCTCTCCATCTAGATTATATTATATGTGCAAACTTTTAGGCACTTTATGACTAGCAGTCAACAGCTGCAATTGTTGTGAGAACCATCACACTTATTGAACAAATAAAGTTATCAATCAGTTCAGCATTGCAACTGACCATAACTGCAATTCGTATTGTGCCATCTCTTTCAGTGAGATGATCACAACCTGGCCTTTGGCTTGATGATCACAAGCCTATAAAAGTTAGCGTTTCCTGACACTTGAAGTTATATTTCATCTGTCATACAAATACCTGATTGAATTAATTTATACTTTTTGTGAACACTATAGCAACCCTATTATGTATTACTGTCACTCTAAGGGTGCGTTTACACGGCAAAGACCAAATACCGGTCGGAAATCCCAGGGCAAGGGCTTTGTCTGCGGTTTGCGGATTCAAGCCCTCCCCCTTTGCACCCACATCTTCATGTTCCACCCGAAAACCGGGCGGAAGAATGAACATGTTCTACGTTTTTCGGCTCGCCGGCGGTGTAAAAAACCGTCCGACGGAAAATCCGTGCAGTGAGGTCTGTTGTATGGATTTTCCATTGAAGTCTATGAGGGAGCGTTGCTTGTCGTTTTTCAGGCGGTTTGTAAAACTGCACACTGTCTGAAAAACTGATAAATTACCTGTGCCATGGGACAAGCTTTAATAGTTTGCTGTATCAAGTGTTGGACTGAGGTGCTTGGGGCCCACCTGTGAAGTTAATTCTTGAGGTCCACCAGAGGAGTTTTTTCTTGGGGCCCTCCTACAGCCATTATACAAGACTGTATATACTGTACATGACTATAGCTTTCTGTCTCTTTTTCTTTGTCTTTATCCCTGAAAGAAGCCCGCCATGCTCAGGGGTCCACCAGGGGTTTCCGCTACTCCTCTATCGGCCAGTCCGGGCCTTGCTGTATCCCTGCTGCTATCAATAAAAATGCATTTACACTATTTAATTTAGTGTTATTATTTTGTGTTACTATTTCTAAAATGAGTGTGTTTTGTTAACTTAAATAGGGGGCATAAGTTCTAGTTGTTTTTTTGTGTATTTGGAGTCTTTGCTCTGGGTAAACAAATGCTCAAAGCCAAAGCTCTGTCTCATATACCCCAAATATTTGGCAGGCACCTACTTAACTAACATTATATACAAAAATGTATATTAAAGGTCTTAGACTGGAATCAAAAAATGCTCTTAGGTTCCGTCAGCTAGACTCCCCACCCATATCAGCCTATCGCCTAATTGCATAGCTATTCAAGGGGATTTGCCCTCTTACTCTAAAAGCACCATTATAATAGCAAGTGCCTGACTAATATCAATGCACCTATATACCACGAAAAGCATTAAAACATAGACGTTCATCTTACCCAGCTAAATGCTGAGGGAGATTAAATCAATTATTTCAAATACCTTGTTTTCTAGATGTATGGGTGGCTCAATCCTTAACCAAGTCACTTGACCACCTTTAACAGGATTAGGGCTGTGTTCTTAAGATGTTAATTGACATATCCAGCAACAGCCTAGCAGTACTAACCTGTACCATGGTTCAACAGCAGACTTGTAATGTTTTCTGAATCTCATTGTGTGGTCATGTCTATCTATGTAAGTTTTCTTGCATAATGTTTTAGAGCAGAACCTTCCTATGATAAGAGATGAAATGTTAATGTTTACAAGTTATCATTTACCGCAGTGTTAATTAGAGGCAATACTACACAGCGTTGCTTTCATCTTCCAGACTCTGGAGATGGCGGTTGAAAACATTTCCAAGTGCACATGAATGTACGAACGGGATTATAATTCATAGCAGAGCAGCACTTGATCAGACAATTATACAAAGTTATGATTCAGCAGTGATTAAAAAAATACACAAACAGAGTGGAAAAAGTTGTTGCCCTGTGACTTGAAAGCATTTAATTATTTCAGGGTCTTTCAAAGGATTTTTAGCAAGCAGAAAAGAGCAAGCAAAACAAAATTATTTTCCAGACATATTGATTTCAGTTTGATGGTAAATATTATGTTTTTTTTTAACCTCAACTTCATGCAAAATTTAACAGGAGACTGGTTTTGCAGATGTTAAGAGAAACTTATTTATTTTCATTGCGACAAATAACCTTTATACAGTGTTAAAATAGGCTTAGGTTGAAATATTTTCAGCATAAAAGGGTTGTTCATTCGAAAAAAAAAATATCTTTTAAAATAATATCTCTTTCAAGGTTAGGTTCATATTCTGTGGATTTCCTGTGGTTCAACATCAGCTTTTTAATGACAGGAAGCTCAGTAGTTCTGTTGTCTGGACACACAGGAAACAGTCCTGTGTCATGCCCAGGAGATCAGGTGACCAAAGGGATTTGGCTTTTTTCAGGGCAACCTTTAAAGCCATAAACATTTGGTCCGGCTTCCTAGGGCTTTGAACACACATGGGAAACAGGAGATGTACACTATATACTGAGACTAAGTTTGAGATGGAGGAAGATTGACAAAGTATAGCAAAGGATTCTGGGGCTTGGAGTTTTACAGGACAAAGGGAAATAGCTTTCAGATGCTGTTACTCAAGAGGATATAAGCAGCACAGGAAAAGCACACATTATCATAGAAAACATGATGAGAATATAAATGAAGACACAGGCAGGTTTTTTATATTTTTGGTTCACTGAACAACATAGTTATGGTTCCTATACCTATTTCAACAGACCACTTCCTTTTTTCCCACTGGTGATAATTAACTGCTAGAGGGATGTGACAAATGCTGATTTCCAATATACACTTTATACACTAGCGATATTTTTTTCAATAATATTCATGTCCAAAGCTTCATCTACAATATTTCTAATGATAGATTTAAACTCATCAGTGGAATCATCTTTTAGTTTTAAATAAACATTAATATCGCTGAGTTGTGTTTTGGCTTCTTCCAAGAATTTTTTTTTATCCATTACAACTGTACCACCTCCCTTGTCTGCTTTCTTTATAACAATGCTATCATCATTTTTAAGATCTTGGATAGCTCTACGTTCTAACCCAGTAATATTGTGGAGAAACTTCACTTGCAAGAAACTTCGGGGAGGCTAAGCATAATAACAGCGATCTACGATGGCAGATAGTTGAACAGGTGTTTTGTTCGGATGAACAACAGATTAAGCAGAAACTGTTAAAAAGAGAGGAATTCTGGATTTTCACACTAGACACATTAACCCTTAAAGGACTTAATGAGGAATGTAAATTTAATGTTTATGTGTGATTTGGTTTTATATGTATTTCGTCAAGTATAGCGGTGTATTGTTCTGGTATAGTTTTATGTGATTTGTTTTAATTATATTGCAATAGGATTTAAATACTCAGTATGGTGAATCTGTGAGCACGCTTGAGGAAGAGGCATGTCCCCAAAACATTGCGCTGAGCTGCACACACCTGGGCAGTATGCCACAGGAATGGAAACTGATCACACTATGAGTGCTGCCTAAGAGTTGTACGGACCTACTGTGGATGCTCCTGAAATTGGAGACCAGAAAAAAACGCATGGATTGATATGTTTTATGGCTTAGGATGAGCCTAATAAAGTATTGGTAATTTTTGGAAGTATAAAGTGTAGTTGGAGTGTCTAATACAATATATTGAGCAACATGGGTGGAAAGTAGGCCCCATAATATTTACTCCATAGCACGCGGTATATATATATAGGTCCTAGTTATATATTTTTGTGGACTAAATGCTGATTTCCCTCTTCCGATGGAAAACATATGTACACTCAGCCGCTCAGTCCAGCTTGCATAGGTATGGAGGAAAAGGAAGGAAAAGCTATTGACCTAATACGTTTTCAAGTGATATCTATTTAAAGTGTATGGGAACATTTACAATGGCTTATGAGAAACCTTTATGACTCTATAGGGCAAATCTGCTTTTCAATGTCACTGGCTAAAATGTAGCTTCTATGATTGACTGAAAGACTAAGCAAGGGTGTTTAAACTACAAGGGAAGACCATGGGCGACATGTTTAAACGGGGCTGCGCCAGATATCTGGCATCTTTTCAGCCCAATATCAGATGCAGCCCTGTTTGCTACACTTTTAAATGTGCCGCACGCCATTATCAGGCGCATTACATAGCGCCCACGGCACTTGTAATGCGCCTGATTTCTTGGGGCGTGCGGGAGGCGGGGTGCACTAAAACCGTATGTAGCTATAGATTTATAGCTTCACTATGGCATTTCTAGGCGCATTACTGCTGTAAAAAGTAGACCATTCACAGTGGTATGCCTGAGCCAGAAGTGTAGTAGTCGCGCTAGAATGCGCCTGATTTATGACCCACTGTAGCGCGGGTATCTGCTCGAGGGCCCTTGTAAAGAGGGAAACAAACTCAGGTTGTTCTCATCCCCTTTGCTATTAAGTGAGAACCAATGCAAGATACCCCTCTCCAAAGCATGACTGTACCAAAGTGTATTTCACAGAAATATCTTACAGCACCATCTCTTCCAAACTCACTCCACTGTATCATGCACTCAGCAGTGTAATGAAGAGTGGCTCCCTCTACACTACCCAGCATGTTTGTCTCAGCCACTACTACTGCACCATCTGTGGCCAGAAGCTCCTGCTGCATATAGCACTGTACAGGGTGTGCAGTCTGACATGGATGGTATCCTGTCGGGAGAAAGGGGGGATTGGGGTTCTCACATACCCCTTTGTACATTCAGAAACCACATTGTAGTGCATATATATATATATATATATATTTCTGAAATGGATATTTGCTTATTTCTCTTTAACCGCTTTACATAAAATGGTGGGAGGTAATTCTTGTATGATATTGTACATCATGGCAATTGCAGCAGTACAACTCATGTGCATATGAGATCACTAGTGGGATTATGACTATGATTGAGTAACACACACATAGGGCTGTGATTAGAGGAAACCCTGTAAGTACCACCATTAGTGCTGTATTGAATGCCCTAAATGATACCTGTGCATTTTACATGTAATGTTATGTCATATACAACTTTATCCTGAGATTAAAGTAAACAAAGGTCTAAAGGTAAAAGTCCCCTAATGTAAAAATAAGGCCTATGACAGCTGATCTATAGATATATTGATCTGTAGATAGCTAGATTTGATGCAGTCAACTAAAAACTAGGAAGTTTTATAAGAGTCCCATTGATTCCAAAGCAGTAACTTTATTCCAATTTATTTAAAAAGGGGCAGATTCTGTACTACAAGGGCATTGCTGCTGTTCATGCTGAAGAACAAAAATAGTCATTACCTTATCGGGATACAATGGAATCTATGCAGCTATAATTGCCTGGCTCCTTGAAACAAGGATTGTCCTTCATGCATACTAAAGCAAAAATTGACATTCTCCCAATACTCATATGGTGAGACCTATTCATTTCACACTTACTAAACTCATGTCCTATTTTTAAATCCATCCATAGTCATGCCACGACTTCCAACTGTTCTCAGAAAGTTCAGAAATTTACACAGTCTTTGCCCTTTTCTAGCATTTCTGATTACTGACACGTTGCTGTTTTTCATGGTTACAGCTGCATTTGGAGTTTTTTTATATTTACTTTATGCAACTCACATTGAACAGTTTATTGATTACCTATCAAAGTTAAAAAGATCAGGTTCCGAGAAAATATCTTATTTTGCTAAAAAAAACTAAAACTTAGCAAACACTTTATCCACCAAAGCAATGTAAAATCTGAATAGATAAGGTGCTTTTTAGATTTAGAGCTAAATTACTGAATATAGGAAATAATAACAAGGCTACATGTATGTAGACAAAATGGGAATCAAATTTTTGGGAATAGCTAAACCAAGAAACATTAAAATAAATAAAAATGACTCCCATTCTGGTGCTCACTCATGCCCATTTCACTTCTCCGCTAACTCATGTCTTGCCTTCACGATAAAACCTCTCTTCAGACGTCCACAGGAGGCAGACTGGATACCCAAACCTGCATATAAGGTATAATTTGCTAAGCTAGGTGGCTACTGCTTTGTCCTGATTCTGACTGTGAACCTAATCTTGACTTTAGCTGGGCACCTGCCACTTGACTTTGTTTAGCTCCTTTAGATTTGTTGCCTGATACTTGTACTTTGACTGCCTAGTGTTTACCATTGGCCCATCTTCTAGTTTTAGTTTATTCTCATCCTCTGATTTTAATTCTTGGCCCATCTTCTAGTTTTAGTTTATTCTCATCCACTGGTTTTGATTCTTGGCACATCTTCTGGTTTTACTTTATTCTCATCCTCTGGTTTTGACCCTTGTCCCATCTTCTGGTTTTGCATTTTTCTTATTCTATGATTGTCACAACCTGACTACTCTACTGGTTGCATGTCTTATCCTCATTCCTGACTGTGCCTCTGCTTCTGAGCCAGTCTTTCTTAGCAGTATACCTGCTACTAATTAGTGTATACATTGGGGAACATGAGCTCTTTATGTAGATTTAGAGCATACCTCACAACTTTCAACAAACAGAAATAGGGTGTATTAGGCCAGAGAGAAGTTAAAATATGTTTTTGCTTAGCTATGCCTGTAACTACACCCAATTCATATTCAAGCACACCTAATCATACCCAGTGGGCACTGCAGTATTTTAAACCATTACAGCGTAATGTGTTACCAATGGTTTTCTTGGATTTCTTGGTGACTGTGGTCCCATCTGCCTTGAGATAATTAATAGAGATGGGCAAATTGATTCAAAACGAAGGGGAATTTCCCTTTAGAATTTCAGGAAAACTTCGGTTCTAAAACAAAAGTCGAAGTTTGGGGGACTTCGGGTGAACGAAGTGTGTTTTTTTGATTAAATAAAAACCCTGCGAGCCATGGCTTTTCAGGGGGGGCAAAAGCACCCCTGGGAGCAAAAAGGGGCTAGCCGCATGACTTGTCAAGATAAGCCAATCAGAGACTGGGGTTTCGTGCCCGCCCACCGCACAAATATAAGTCCGGGCGCGACCGGGGAAGCTCTCCCGCTCTCACTGAAACTGATTGGGGAAGGTGTTTGTCCGCGACTGTTGGTAATAGCTTACTGAAGAATTTAATTTTATACGGGGCGATTTTTGGGGGGGGAGTCCCCCCTTCCAAGAACTGCTTCTTTTTAACGTTCTTTTTCGGATTTTTGGGGAAAATTGGGGCGGAATCCAGTGTGTGTCCAAAACAGCTGCAAAATACATTTTTTTGGCTATTTTCTCCCCAGAACTTGAAAAAACCAAGGGGATCTAAGCCTGTTCCTGTTGTATTCTTTTAAAGGGAAAACAGCATTTTAAAAATAAAAATTCCCACTTCTTTTTGGGGCTGCTCAATTTTTTTTGGCCGCAATTTACATCCAGGGGAAAATTTAAACGTTGTCTGCTGTTTTGGGGGACTAAAAGAAACCGTCTTTTTCAGCCCCAAAAAAATACAATTTTTTTCCGTACCTAATTCACAACGAAGGTTAATTTTAAAAAATTTTTTTTCCGTGTTGTGTACGGAAAAAAACCGCCCTTTTAAACCAAACCCCAAGGCCCGTAGTTTGTGGTTTCTTAATTGTTTGGCGCAATTTACAACCAGGGGTTTAATTTTAAACGTTTGTTTTTTCTGCTGTGGTGACAAAAATAAACCGTCTTTCCCCGCCAAAAAATACATTTTTCCCCAGCCTAAATTAAAAACGAAGGTTAATTTCAATTTTTTTCTCTTGTTGTGTAGCCGTAGAAAACAACCCCCTTTTGAACCTGCAAAAAAGCTCGTAGTTTGTTTTGCTCAATTGTTTTTGGGGCCCAAATTTTCATCCAGGGGTTAATTAAGCGTTGTTTTTTTTGCGTGGTGACAAAAATAAACCCCTCTTTCACCCCCCCCAAAAAATAAATTTTTTTCCCCGCAAACCTAATCCAAGCCAAGGTTAATTTTTCAATTTTTTTTCTTTTTTTGTGTACGTAGAAAACCCCCCCATTTAAAACGGGTACAAACTCCTAGTTTTTTTTGGTTTCTCAATTTTTTTGGCGCAATTTCCCTCCAGGGGTTTTTTTAAGCGTTTTTTTTCTGCTTGGGGACCAAAAAAAAAAACCGTCTTTCCCCCACCCCAAAAAAAAAATTTTTTCCCGGGAGCCTAAACACAAGCAAGGTTAATTTTCCAATTTTTTTTTCTTTTGTGTAGCGTAAAAAAAACACCCATTGTAACACCTACAAAGCCGTAGTTTTTGGTTGCTCAATTTTTTTTTGGGGCAAATTTTCATCCCCGGGGGGTTTAAATTTAACGTTGTTTTTTTTCTGGGGGGTGACAAAAAAACCGTTTTTTTTTCAAACCCCCCAAAAAATAAATTTTTTTCCCGCACCTAATTCACAAGGGGAAAGGGTTTAATTTTCCCAAAATTTTTTTTTCCCTTTTTAGCGAAAAAAAAACGCCCTTGTAACACGCAAAAAAGCTCGTTTTTTTGGGGTTTTTCTCAATTCTTTTGCGCAATTTACATTTCCCCGGGGGCCCTTTTTTAAAACGTTGTTCCGCATTTACTCAGTAAAAAAAACATTTTTTTTTTCACCGCCACAGAAGAAATTCTGTAGCATAATTCATATCCGAAGGTTAATTAAGCCTGTTTGTGCTTTATATTCAGTAAAATACACAGAGTTTTTAAACGGCACATACAAGTCAATTTTTCCTGCCCATTTGTGGAGCGCAATTTATATCCAAGGGTTACCCAAGCTTCTTAGTGGGTTCATTTGAGTCAAATACAGGGTGTGTATTTATCATATACAGATATCTTCATCAAACAGTGTCTGTACATTTTAGAACAAACAGTATGTCAGACAGAGAGGTGGCAGGCTCTTCACCTGCGAGTGGCAGAGGCACAAACATTCCAGGCCCAGGTCGCAGCACAGCAAGGGGACGTCGCAGCAGGGGTCACTCGGTGAGGCCACAACTGCCGCTGTCATCTAGCGGCCGTGTGTTGTTCAGCAACCCAATGGTTCTTGATTGGTTGACTAGGTCATCCACTTCCTCCCAGATGACATCTGACAACCCCAGCCAAGAGTCGTGGGAACGTCAGACACCAACCCTTAGTTGGCATGGCCTGGGAGCGGGTCAGCGGCCCTCACCCGTCTCAACCCGCCTCTGTCCCATCCAGTTCCCTCAGCCAGAGATCTACTATGTGGTCTGGGCTCAGCGCCACTATATAGCGAGGATGAACAATTTGAGGAGGGCAGTCAGCAGCTACTTGGCAGCGAAGAAATGGGGCCAATATCCCCTGCTTCTTGCAGTAGGCGGCAAAGTATAGATGTGGAGAGTGGCATGGGAGGTCATGTTGTGAGGGGTCAGCCTCTACATACCAAGACCGGTGATGAGGACAGCAGTGACGATGAAACACAAATAGATGATGATGTAGCCGACCGCACTTGGGAGCCGGGTGAGGCAAGGGCTTCATCATCGTCAGGAGAAGAGGGCGTCAGCTTGCACGTCAGGCAGCGGCGCAGCCAGCAAGTGGGTTGTGTGGCCGTGAGTCAGCAGGTAGCAGCAGTGTGAGGTCGGGAGCCAAGGGCCACGGGGTAAAAAACCCCTTCCCCAGGGCCAAGAAAGTAGCGGCACAGGGGGTCAGCGAGGCAGCGGCGGTAGTAGTCACTCAGTGCGGAGCTTTGGCGGTAAAATACCGATGCTCGGGTGTGGCAGTTCTTTGCTAAGACACCGAGGAGCCGAATATGGGTATATGTAGAATCTGTGGGCAGAAAGTGAAGCGTGGCCAGGGAGCTAACGTTGGCACCACGGCCCTGCGTCAACACATGCAGCGTCACCATCCGGTGGCCTGGGAGAAACGTGGCTCAGATGTGGTGGTCCATCCTGCCGCCGCAGCAACAGCAGCAGCAGCGCCCAGTGGCACGCATGCCATTGCAGCCAGTCAAGGCTCCACCACCTCTGCAGAAGGGAGCTGTTTCTCTTTGACATCATCTCCCGGTCCAGATGCTCCTGCTCCTCGCTACTCATGGCACCAGCAGTCGTTCAGCGAGGCGATTGCAAAGAGACAACAGTATGCGTCCAACCATCCTAAGGTGCAGCAGCTGACCGTGCTCCTGTCCAAGTTGTTGGTACTGCAGTCCCTCCCTTTCCAAATGGTGGACTCTGCACCGTTCAGAGAACTAATGGCTTGTGCCGAGCCGAGATGGAGAGTTCCAAGCCGTAATTTTTTTCCAAAAAGGCAGTACCAGCACTTCATAAATATGTAGAACAGAAGGTGGGCCAGTCCTTGAGCTTATCGGTTTGTTCCAAGGTGCACGGCAGCGCGGACGTCTGGAGCTGTAACTACGGTCAGGGCCAGTACATGTCCTTTACGGCCCACTGGGTGAATGTGCTTCCTGCCCAGGCACACCAACAACTTGGACAGGAGACGCCGCTTTCTCCTCCACGTTGTCAAACTGCGGCTCCTGTGCCAATGTCCACCTCCTCCTCCTCCACCACCATCTCAGCCTCCACAAGTACTGCTCCATCATAGCACATGTGTAGGGCACAGCGGTGTCACGCAGTTCTACACCTGGCTGGCCTCGGCGAACGAAGTCACACAGGGGAGGAACTGCTCCACGTCATGCAGCAAGAAATCGATGTGTGGCTTTCTCCGCGCCAACTGCAAATCGGAACCATGGTGATGGACAATGGGATGAACATGGTGTCCGCGCTGCACTGAGGAGGGATGGTCCATGCGCCATGCAGGGCGCATGTGTTCAATCTGGTTGTGAAAAGGTTCCTGAAGTCTTCCACCGATCTTCAGAAGATTCTGAAAATGGGCCAGGAAACTGTGCATGCACTTCATCCATTCCTACAAAGCCAGGAACACCCTCCTCGAGTTGCAGCGCAGAACGCCCCCCCCCAACACACTCTGATATGCGATGTTTTCCACCCGTTGGAATTCCAGCCTGCACATGTTGGACCGACTGTATGAACAGAGAAAGGTCCATTAACGATTTTTAATGATCCAGGCGGACAGGAGTACTCCCCTGTGTAACTTTCATGTCAGTCAGTGGCAGCTCATGCGTGACACCTGCCGTTTGTTGAGGCCATTCGAGGAGGCCACGTTATTTGTCAGTCGCCAGGACTACGGGATGAATAACGTCATTCCACTGCTTCATGTCCTGGAACAGATGCTGAAAAATCTGTCTGGGCAGGGGACTGGAGACGTGGCGACTACATCTCGTGGCCACATGAGTCCGGTGGGGACTGAAATGGAGGAGGAGGAGGAGAACATTGGAGCAGAAGCATTGTCTGGTGAAATGAATGGATTTTCTACCCAGGTGACAAGAGAGGAGTAGCAGGAGCAGCTGGAGGAGGTAATGGAGATGAGGAAGACAAGGCAGATGACCCGCAAGCACTGTGGCAGTATACAGTGGAGATGGAGCAGGGACCCCTCGGC
>JAODAL010066220.1:0-17867 GCA_025379985.1 Phyllomedusa bahiana | reverse complement strand
CTTTGTGCAGGAACTGGCCAAGTTTTGACATAAAACATTTACAATAAAATTTTGAGAGTACTAAAAATCTTGTCCATGCCCTTGTCATTTCCCTCCTAGACTATTGCAACATTCTTCTCTAAGGCCTCCATTCTAGCACCCTCGTTCCCCTCCATACCCTCCTTAACTCTGCTGCCCGTCTGATTCACCTCTCTCCTCGCTACTCCTCTGCCTCTCCCTTCTGCCAATCCCTTAACTGGCTACCCATTGCCCAGTGAATCCAGTTCGTTAGTAACCTTGACCTACAAGGCTCTCCATAACCTCTCCCCTTGATACATCTCTGACTCTAGATACTTCCCCTCATGCAACCTCCGCTCCTCACAGGACCTTCTTCTCTGCTTCCTCTTATCAGCTTTTCACAAAACCCCGTCCCCCAAGACTTCTCTCGTGCTTCCCCCACACTCTGGAACTCACTGCCCAGCACATCAGACTCTCCCCCACTCTCACTAGCCTCAAAGGTAACCTGAAAACCTATGTTTTCAGGACTGCATATGACCAACATTAACCTTGTTGCACTGCTCCACCCCACAAACATGTCTGCCCCTCACCTTCTGTTTCTTCCCGACTTCCTTGTAGACTGTAAGCCCTCACGGGCAGGGCCCTCTCTCCCTCTGTACCAGTTGTTAGTCACAGATTGTCACTTTGGAATTGTTGGACAAATGGTATTTATGTAACCACCTCAAATGTACAGCACCCTGGAACCAAGGGCGCTTGAAAATAAATAATAATATTAATAATAATAACAGGGCTATGACAGTTTTTTGGCTCAAAGTACGCCAAAAACTGGTGCAGCCCCGTTCATACATGTTGCCCTTAGTTCTTAAATATATAACATCTTTGTATAGATTTCACAAACTTTAACATAAAGTATTCGTTTAAAAACATGTGGTTGTTGCCAACATTTTGACTTGCAGTCCATTAGTATGATGAGCTTATTTCACTCCAAATGGTGTAGTGAGCAGAGATCTAAGAACGACTGAGGTAGCAGAGTATATAACATGTTATATGAATAAGGTCCTAACTGTAGTGTTTGAGCATTTTTTTACAATTTCCATTGACTCTCTATTGTAAAATTACACACATAAAACATGTGTTGCATATATTACTTACAGTGACACATAAAAAAAACATAGGTCCATTGGTGCTATTTCCAATAGAAAACACTATTACTCTTAAGGTGTGTTTTTATATATTTTTTTGTTAGGTAAAATGAATGTATTACATCAAAATTAAGCATCACTAAAGGCCATGTGAACACAGTTTAAGGCTGCATCCTGCAATGTAGCATAGAGGCTGGAGTAAGAAAATAAAGTGCAGTATATGGTACCAGTCCACATACAGGATATAATATGATGTATGGGTTTATTATAGGGGCTCTCCACTTCAGACAAGTCTCTTGTCTCACCTGACTGTAGTAAGGAAAATATACAGTTCTCCCTGGGCTACCTGTGAAATTGAAGGAAACATGAGAGCTCCTTCAGTTAAAATAGTAGGACCTATTGATGATTACGGTAACCCAAAAAACCCTAACAAATTTTAATTTTAAATGAAATTTTGGGACAGCTCAAAGGGCCCTGCCCAGTGTAGGGACTGTGTTTAAAACACAATTATTTTATAAGGTGATTTTTCTAGGACATTTTTCCACAGCATGAATTGTAAAAACAGGGGGTTAGGTAAAGTGTTAAATTTGGTCAGTGTTTGCAATACCATGATGCAATTCCATTAAGGCAATTCCATAATGTTTTATTGGAATTTTCCCGGGACTGTTTCTTTTATGGATGAATGGAACCCCCAAAGGGCAAATCTTTTCCACCTGAATCTCTTTTTCTGTAAATTTCCCAGGTATGTTTCTCCTGGGGTTTAAGATGGGGCGAATCGATTCTAACGAAGGGGGAATTTCGTTTAAAAAATTTCGGGAAAAAAACTTCGGTTCGAAACGAAGGGAATTTTGGGGGTTTACTTGGGGGGGAACGAAGTGTGTTTTTGATTGATAAAAGGGCCCTGGGTTTGCACTGGCGTTACAGGGGGGGCAAAGCACTTGGGAGGAAGAAGGGCATAGCCTGCAGACATTGCAGAGAGGGCCCAAATTCAGGGGCCCGGGGCGGGATTCTGTGGACGTCACCGAACTTATAAGACCGAGCGCGCCGCGGGGGAGCTCACATCCTCTCACTGTCCCTGACGGGAAAGGTCCCGCTGCGGGTGATACCCGTTTTTCTAAAAGGAACTGATTTTTCCCACAGCGTTTTTTTGGGGGGTTGTTAAAGCTTGTTTAAAGAGACTGTTCTCTAAAATGTTTATTTTTTTTTTTTTTGGGGGGGTATTGGATTAAAAATCCAGTGGGGGTCCAAACCCCAGCTGCATTTTCATTCATTATCCTAGTGGGTTCTAAGCCAGTTCCTGGGGATTCTTTTAAAAGGGAAAAAAAGCGTTTTTACAATACAAATCCCATTTTCTTTTTTTTGGGCCTGCTAAATTTCCCTTTTTGGCGCTTTTTTAATTTCCGGGGGAAAAAAAAAAAGCTTTGTTTTGTGGTTTTGTTTGACAAAATTAACCGTTTTTTTAAAACCCCAAATATATAATTTTTTTTGGTGGGCCCTAATTCAAAAGCAAAGGTTAATTACAATTTTATCTCTTGTTGTGGGCGTAGAAAAAAAAGCCATTGTAACACGCTACAAAGTTTATTTGGGTTTGGGGTGGCTCAATTTATTGCCCCAATTTACATCCGGGGGTTTAAATTTAAGCGTTGTTTTGCTGGTGTGCTGCCCAAAAAAAAAACCGTTTTTTTCAACCCCCAAATTTTTATATTTTTTTTGGTACCCCTAATTCAAAGAAAAGGTTTAAATTTTCAATTTTATTCTTTTTGGGTGTGGCGTAAAAAATACCCCCATTGAAACACGCTAAAAGCAAATAGTTTGTGGGGCCCCAATTTTCTTTTGCCCCAATTTACACCCGGGGGTTTAAATTTGGGCCTTTTGGTTTTGCTGGTGTGTGACAAAAAAAAAACCGTTTTTTTCAAACGCCAAATATTTTTAAAATTTTTTTGGTAGCCTAATTCACAACCCAAAGGGGTTAATTACAATTTTACCCTCTTTTTGTGTGGGGGGAAAAAAAAATACCCCAATTGTAACACGTACAAAGCACTATTTTGGTGGTGGTTTAAATTCTATTGCGAAAATTTTACATCCGGGGTTAATATTTGCGTTTTTTTTGCTGGTGTGCTGACAAAAAAAAACCGTCTTTTTCAACCCCAAAATTTTTATAAATTTTTTTTGGGGGTTTCCCTTTAATTCACAAAAAAAGGGGTTAAATTTTCCAATTTTTATCTTTTTGGTTTTTGTGGGAAAGAAAATACATTTTTAAACCGTACAACTACTATTTTGGGGGTTGCCTTTCTATTGCGCAATTTACATCCGGGGGGGTTAATTAAGCGTTTTTTTTGTGCTGTGTTGACAAAAAAAAACCGTCTTTTTTAAACGCAAATATTTTATTTTTTTTTGGTACCAATTTTCAAAAGCGGGGGTTTAATTACAATTTTATCTCTTTTTGGGTGTGGCGTAGAAAATACGCCATTGTAAAACGCTACAAGTACTATTTTGTGGGGGCTAAAATTTCTTTTTTTTGCCCCAATTTACTTTCCAGGGGTTTAAATTAAGCGTTGTTTTGCTGGTTTTGCGGGACAAATAAAAAACCATTCTTTTTAAAACGCCAAAATTTATTTTTTTTTTTGGTTTGCCAAATTTCCCAAAAGAAAAGGGTTTTAATTACAATTTTATCTCTTTTTGGTGGGGGGTTTGGGAAAATTTACAAAATTTTAACACGTTTCAAAGCTATTAGTTTGTGGGGGGCTCAATTTTCTATTGCGAAATTTTTCTTTCCGGGGGTTTTTTTTAAGCGTTTTTTTTCTGGTGGGGCTGAAAAAAATTTTTTTTTTAAAAAACCGTCTTTTTCAACGCCAAATTTTTATTTTTTTTTTTGGTACCTTTCAAAAGAAAAGGTTTTAATTCCCTTTTTTATCTTTGTTGTGTGGGGTGGGAAAATTACGAAATTGAAACGTTTCAAAGTACTATTTTTGGGGTTTTGGCTCAATTCTATTGCGAAATTTTACATCCGGGGGTTAATTAAGCGTTGTTTTTGGTGTGCTGCCCAAAAAAAAAAACCGTTTTTTTCAACAAAAATTTATTTTTTTTTTTTTGGGACCCTTTAATTAACAAGAAAAGGGTTTAAATTACTTTTACCTTTGGAAATGGCGTTGAAAATAACCCTTTTTTTTAAACCTAAAAAGTTACTGTTTTTGGGGTTTGGAAAAAATTTCTAATTTTTGGAAAATTTTACCCCCGGGGGGTTTTTTTTAAATTTTAAGCGTTGTTTTCCCCCCGTTTGGCTTGCCAAAAAATAAAACCTTTCTTTTTCAAAAACCCGGAAATTTTTATTTAAAAACAATTTTTTTTTGTGGGTTTTAATTTCACAAGGAAAGGTTTAATTTTTAAAAGCGTGCCTGTTTTTTTTTGGCTTTTTTTACATTTTAGTAAAAAACCACCAGTGTTGTAAAGACACTTACAAATTTAAATTTTTTTCCTTTTGGGCCTTTTTTTTTTGTGGGAGCGCGATTTATATCCCAAGGGGTTAAAACCAAAACTTTGTTTTTTTTGGGTTATTTCGGAGTTTTGCAAAAAACCCCAAGGGTGAATTTTAAAAAATATTTTCAAAAAAAAACCCCTTTAAAAAAACAAAAAAAAAGTGTCTTTTTTTAAATTTTTTAAAAACAAAAAAAAAGGTATGTAAAACCAAAAAGAAGGTGGCAGGTTTTGCTTTTTTTGCGAATGGCAGTGGGGGCACAAAAACCATTTTTTCTGAAAAAGGGCCCAGGTCGAAAGACACAAGGGGGGACTTTTCCTTTGGGGTCCCCCCCCGCCCGGTTTTTAAAAAAAAGGGAAAACCACCCCTCCCCGCTGCCCCCCAACCCCCCTCCCCCCCCCCCCGGCCTTTTTGGGGGTTTTCCCCCAAGAAAAACCCTAAGGGTTTATTGGGGTTTCCCCGGTTAAAACTTAAGGTTTTCCATCCACCCCTTTTTCCGGGGAATAAACCAAAATTGGAAAAACAACCCAGCAAGAGCCCCCTTTTTTGGGTATAGCCCCCTTTGTTGGTTGGCCCGGGGACGGGTTCCAGCCGGGGAAACATAATGTCAAAACCCCGGCCCCCTTTTCCCATCCATTTCCCCCTAAAAAAAACCCAATTTCTTGTGGTCTTCCTTTTCCAAGGCCACTTTTTAATAAGCGAGGGGGAAGAAAAAAATTTTTGAGGGGGGCGGAAAATTTAAGAGTAATGGCGGCGAAAAAAATGGGGGAATATCCCCAAGTTTTTTGGGGGCAGTAGGCGGAAAAAGTAAAAAGAATTTGGAAGAGTTTGGCATTGGGAAGGGTAAAAATTTTTGTGGTTGAGAGGAGCATGCTTACCCAAGCCCCGGTAGGGAAAGGTGACTTTTGGAAAACACCAATAGGGGGTTGTGTCCCGGGGAAGGAAATTGGGGGAAGCCCGGAAAAGGGTTTTGGGGGGGAAAGCCAAAGGGCCCCTTAAAAAATTCCTCGCCCGGAGAAAGAGGGCGAAAGGCTTTTTTATGGGGGGAAGTCAGGGCCAGCGGGGGCCAGAAGCAAAAGTGGGGTTGGGTTTTTGGCCGGAGCCGGGAAAAGGGGGTTAATTTCTTCCCATTAAGGGCCCGGGGGGGCCCAAGCCGGGGAAGGGGGAAAAGGGGAAAAAACCCGGGGTTCTTGGCCAAGGTCCAACAATCGGCACAGGGGGCCCTAGGAGGGGCACGGCGGGCCATTAAGTATTTTTTAAAAAATTCCAACCCCTTTTGGCCTTTTTAAAATCACCCAAATGCGGCGGGCCTTTTTTCCCCCCAGTTTCTTTGGGCAAAAGGACCCCCGGAGGAAAAGCCAAATTTTGTTTTGGGTTTTTTATTTTTAAAATTTTCCTTGGGGGGCAGGAAGAAATAACTTGGCCAAATTTGTTAACCTTGGGAAACCACCCCGGAACCGGGCGTTCAACAAAATGCACCTGTTCCTTTTGGGTTTGGCCGGGAAAAGAAAACGTGGAAAAAAAATGTTGGTTTTTTGGTTTCCAATTTTCCTTTTTGCCGCTGAAAGCCCGGCAACCCCCCCGGCAGTGGCCCCGCATGCCCATTTTTTAAAACCCTTTATTTCAAACCCCCCCAACCCACCTCTCAAAAATTGGCAGCGGGGGTTTCTTTTGACCCCCCCTTTCCCCGGTCAAAAAATTGTCCTGCTCCCCCGCTATTTTAATGGGCCGCCGGGGAAAACGTCGTTCCAGAGAGGGGGCGATTTTTTTTTAAAAAAAAACAACCCGAAAGGCTTCCAACCCCCTGGTCCAAAAGTGACCCGTTTTCCTGCCAAAGTTTTGGAAAACTTTTTTTTACCTCCCTTTTTTCAAATTTTTTGGGTCTGCACCCTTTTTAAATTTGAAGAAAACCCCTTAATGGTTTTTTTTAAAAAGCCGGGAATGGAAGTTTTCCAAAAAAACGTTAATTTCCCCCTTTTCCAAAAAAGGGCATTTTTAAAACCCACATTTTTTTCCAATAAATATGTTTAGAACCAAAAGGGGCCCCTTTGTTCCTTTTACTTTCCGGTTTGTTAAAAGGTTAAGGGGGCCCTTCTGCGGACGTTTATTTGGGCTTGGTAACCTAGGGCCCCCAGGGAAAACATTTCCCATGTTTTTTTAAACCGGCCACTGGGGTGAATGTGTTCCGGGCCCGGCCCCCAAACAAAACAAACTTGGAAAAGGAGACCCGCTTTCTCCCCCAGGGTTGAAAAAAACTGCTGCTCCTGCGCCTTTGTCCCCCTCTCCCCCTTTTTTAAACCCAACCCCACCATTCAGCCCCAAAAAGTATGCTCCATCAAAAATACATGTGTTAGGGCACACCCGGTGTCACGCAGTTCTACACATAGCTTGCCTCGGCAAACCAAAGTCCACAGGGGGGGGGAAACTGCTCCGGTCATGCAGAAAGGGAAATCGTTTGTGGGGCCCTTTTCTCCGCGGCCAACTGCAAATGGGGAACCCAAATTGGGTGAACGGACAAGGGGAAAGGAACATGGGGGCCGCGCGGGCCAACCAAAGGAGGGATGGTCTTGCCCCTGCATGGCGCAGTGTTCAATCGGTTGAAAAAAGGGTTTCCCTGAATTTCTTCCCCCGATCTTCAAAACATTCTGAAAATGGCCGGGAAAAAATGTGCTGCACTTTATTCCATTTGTAAAAAAGCCGGAACACCCTCCTCGATTTTTCCCAGCGGCAGGAAGGGGCCTCCCCCAAAACACGCTCTGTTTTTGCGATGTTTCCCCCCCGTTTTGGAAATTTCCAGCCTGCACATGTTGGCCCCGACGGTTTTAACAGGGGAAAAGGCCATTAACGATTTTTTGATAAACCCAATAACGAAGTTTTCCCCTAGTTAACTTTGATGTCACCCGGGGCGCTCATGCGTGAAAACCTGCCGTTTTTTGGGGCCCATTCGGGGGAGGCCCCGGTTTTTTGTCAGTCGCCAGGATTTCGGGATGAATAAGTCTTTCCCAAATGCTTCTGTCCGGGAACAGATGCTAAAAAAATCTGTTGGGCGGGGGGGGATGGAGAGGGGTGGGGGGTACTTCTCGTGGCCCACATGAGCCCGGGGGGGGCCCTGAAATGGAGGAGGAGGGGGGGGAGGCTTTTGGAGCAGAAGCATTGTCTGGTGAAAAATGAGTGGTTTTTTTTCCCCCGGGGTGACAAAAAGAGGAGGAGCGGGAAGCAGTGGAGGGGGGGAGGGATTTGGGGGGAAAAACGAGGCAGATGACTCCCAAGAAACCGTGGCAGTAATTCAGTTGGAAAATTGGAGGCAGGGACCCTCGGGGGTCACTTTTTGCAAAAGGCCCTCCCGCATGTTTAAAATTTGCCTGGCTGTGACACCCGAATTTTAATTTCAGCATCCCCCAGGGGGAAATTGACTTTGGCTCTCCCCCCTATTGGACCTCGCTACGGTCCAAAAAAGGGGAAACCCTTTTTCCCAGCTATTGAGAGGGGAAAAACTAAAATTTTCCTTATGGGGGAAACCCTCCGTAATCGTTGGCCGCTGCCTATGTGCGGCCTTTTCGTCCCTCCTTGCCCCGGGGGGTTTGCCGGGGGGTTCCCCCCAAGCGCTCCGAAAACTACTGCCGCGGGCCTGCTGGGGGAAGGGGTTGGGGGGTAGGAGAAAGAAACCGCCCCATCAGCAGTAACCAAAGGTCTGGGGGTCCTAATTAGCAGCTTCCTTCCCCCGCCTAGTGAGGAGGGCAGTCCCCAGCCCCAGCGCAGCAGGAAATGGAGAAATTCCCTGAAACCAAAACGGGGTTTGTGGCCTTTGGACACACTCTGCCCCCCAAAAGTTGGGAAGGGACCGCGGGGACTACTGGGCACCCCAAAATGGATGTGTGGGCCGAAACTTGCCGGTTTGCAGTGGGAAGGGCCCCGCCCCGGCCGTATTTTGGGGGATCAGAGCGGGTGTTCAGTGCGGCGGGGGGCCATCGTTACCCCAAGGAGAACCCGCTTTTCACGGGAGGGAAATGTTGATCGACTGACCTTTGTCATGAGATTAAGGCGTGGATCGGCCAGGATTTCCCCACCAAATGCCTAGGCGTCAGTCTGGGTTCAAACTACCTGCCTCAGCCACTATTCTGATGCCGACCACCCGCCCCTGATGCCCACATCTGCTGACAGTTTTCTCCTTCTGCCTACCACCATCTTTGTACCAGGGACTGGTATTGCCCACCCACCTCAACACTTGTCATTGTGCCACTCTATGACCTCATGCTTCTGATGCTGTTGCTGTTGCGCGTGACATCCACACTGTGTCATTGTGCCAATGTCTTGACCTAATGCTGCTGCTGTGGACTGCTTGCCATGTCCTGCCAACTTGTCTTGTGCCACTGCCTGCCTCATGCTGCTGCCGCCGTTTGACATACGCCTCTCAGTTCATTGTGCCACTCTGTGGCTATCTCCTGTTTTGCCACCTCTGAATGTCTTTGTGCCACTGCCCTGACCTCATTCTGCTGCCGCCGTGACCTCCACACTGTGTGATTGTGCCATCTTGTGGCATAATACTTGTTTTGCCACATCCAGAATGTCATTGTGCCCACTGCATGGACCTCATGGCTGCTGCCACCGTGACCTACACTCTCAGTCATTGGCCCATTTTGTGGCTCTCCTGTTTTTTTGCAACCTCCAGACTGTCATTGTGCCACTGCCTGACCTCTGCTGCTGTGGCTTGCCGCCGTCACCTCCACACCTCTGTCACTAATTTTGCCACCTGAGTCTCGCTTGCTTTTTTCCAAGCTTTCGCTGGCATGCTTTATCAGTTACATTCCCGCTTCAGTTTTTTGGCATCAGTTTTGCCATTTAAGTGCCTGGGAATTTTATAGTGAGCGATTCTGAAAGTCGGGCGGCAGTCATCTGCGTGTCTACTAAAAACACAACATTGTACGAAGACCCAAACCAAGCTCCCCTCGTGCATATTTAGCATGGCACATCGTTCTATCAGCACCCTGCTGGCTCTGTTGCAGCCTGGAAATAGTGCTTTTTACGCGTTTCGTGACCGAATGTATTTCGGAACGAACGAATTTTGTTCGGGAAATAAAATTCGTCCGAGTCGAAGTGACCGAATCGAATTTTTTGAGAAATTCGCCCATATCGTCCTGTAGCTCTCCACTCCCATCCTCCACTTGCTGTCGGAATGTTTGTGGGGAATACAGCACCCAGGCGATCCTCCTTTGGTATTGTGTAGTTTCTCCCTGTGCGCCACTCCTCCCACCCTCCACTTTCTGTCGGTAAAATTTTGTGGTGTGGGACTACAGCACCCTGTTGTTCCTCCTTTTGGATTGTGTTTGTGGCTCCCTGTGAGCACCTCTACATTCCTCCAGTGATTACGGTATGAATGATGGTGGGTACTACTGCACCCAGGTCGATCTTACTTGTGGATGGTTAGTTGTTTTTTTGGTATTGGTTGGTAGTGGGCTATTATTTCTGTGTATGCTGAGACGCTGAGGTAATAGGCTCCATGCCCATTTTTCCTCACTTGCAAATCTCCTTCTGCTCAGTACTCCTCCACATCCACTTCTGGTTTCACACTGGTATTCTGATTTACGATGTGTTGACTATATAAGTGCACATGTTAGGTCAGTGTAGACTGGTAAGTGATGCAATATCCATAGGGATGCAATATCCATTTATGTGCAATTGCCATAAGTGTGACTTCAGAATTATACCAGACTTGAAGCCAGAATGAACTCAGGAATGACCTAAGGTAACCATTCAGTTAGTCTGTTTATAGTCATACCACCCCCAATATGCACTTCTATTGCTTTCCCAGTATCCATCACTACCTCCCTATTCCTAAATTCTTGCATACCCTCACACACCCACACTGGGCAACGGTCTTTCCATATCTCCTCGTCCTATCCTACCCTCACACCTGACTCTCTTCAACCTCTTTCACAGCATTAAAACCTCTCTCTCAAAACCTACACAACCCCCCTTTGCCTCTATCTCACTCCGCACCTTCTCACACTCTCCTGCGTCTCCTTGCTGCTGGGACATAATCTCCCAACCCCGGTCCCCCTCAGCGCATCCCCCTTTATATTCACCTGCCCCATACAGGCCAAAAAACATCAAACTCCATAACCCCGTAAATTAAAGCCCACTTCCCCTAACCCCCGCTATCCCTTATCCCCATGTATGGTGCTCTCTGGAATGCACGTTCTGGTGGGCAAACATGGCTTCTCTTCATCCATGACAATCTTCATCTCCGCATTATCCTTCCTGGACTAAAGAAAACCTGGTGTGACACCCTCTGGACACAAACTTCCCCTGCTGCACTCTCTTAAGGGCGGGGCTTCGTTTTACCCACACCCCGTCTGGAAGTAAAACAAGGCGGAGGTGTCGGCTACCTTCCTTCCTTCTGTCAACCTGCTCTTTTGTCCCCATTACACCACTTCATTCCCTAACATCCCCTCCTTCAAAGTGCACTCCATCTGCATTCTACTCCCCCTCCAAACCTCCAAGTGGCTGTTGTTTATCGTCCCCCAGACCCTGCCAGCCGCCGTCTTGAACCTGTCGCTTCTGGGCTCCTCAACTTTCTTTCCATGACTCCCCACTATTATCATGGGTGATTTCAACATCGACCCTACGACACCCCCCGCTCCACTACTAACATGCTCCTGTCACTCCCTCTGCCTTTTGGGGCCTCAAAACAATGGGACCTCTGGAGCCACTGTCATAAAGATGGACACACAATGCGCCCTCATCTTCACCCGCTTCTGTCCTTATCTAACACCTCAATTCTCCTTTACCCATCTCTGACCAAAAATCTGCTCACCTTCTCCACCAAATTCCACCCCACCTTACCCCCTCTGCCCCAAAATCTATTATCCCCCCCGTAGAAACCTGCAACACCTTAACCCTCGCACTCTCTCTGAATCTCTTTCTCCTATCTCTAATCTCTCATTTGCCGACCCAGACACAGCAACCCACTTTCTACAACAAACACATATCACCTCCACTCTTGATGCTGTTGCCCCTCACACACAACAGAACCCGAAAATCAACAGACAACCCTGGCACACAGAATCCACCAAACAACTGAGGCGAGCTTCTAGAGTTGCTGAACGCCAATGGAAGAGAAAACCCGATCCATGCCTAGGACCTTCACCTTATACAAACAATCACTGCATACATTTAAATTCTGCACTCGCATCAGACCAAATGGATTATTCACCACCCTCACTATGCTCCCTGTCTCAAACCCAGACAAACTGTTACAAAACCTTCAATTCTTCCTTCCTCCGTCCACCAGAAAACCCTCCCCCATCTCTCCTCCAGCAGATGACTTCACCCTCACTTCCTAATTAAGGATCAATCTCATCAGGGACAAATGCTTCACCCTGCGTTCCCTACATCTGTCTCTATTCCCTGCAGTGTCCCCCCATCCCACTCTCTACACGCTGTTCATCACTATTCCACCCTAACTTCCTTCTCTACTGACAACTCATGACAAGCTCTACACTCTATACGTCCAAATCCAACCTCCACTCCTGTTAATCTTGACCCCACTGCCATCTCAACCTCATCCCTGACCCTTAGTGCTGTCATCATCCCAGCCCTCGCCCATCTCTTCAAAACCTATCTTAACTCTGGCATCTTGCTTCCTCCTTTAAACATGCGGCCATACACAACCCATCTATGAAAAAAACCTCTTTGACCCCTCTTTTATTTCCAACTATTGCCCCATCTCACTGATTCCATTCGATTCTAAGCTCCTGGTGCAGCTACGTCTATCTTCAACTGGTCCTCTCATCTATCACAATCTCTCTTATTCCACATGCAACTCTGGCTTCCGACCCCACCACTCTACAGAAACCGCCCAAACAATAGTCACCCAATGACCTAGCAACTGCCAAAGCCTCACTCCCTACTCTGTGCTTCTTATCCTAGACCTGTCCTCCGCCTTTGACACTGTCAGACCATCACTCCTCATACCAAATCCTCTCATCCCTCAGCATCACGGACTTAGACCTTTCCTGGATATCCTCCTACCTCACTGATCGAAAATTCAGCGTCTCTCACTCACGCTCCACCTCCTCCCTTGCCGCTTCTCTGTTGGTGACCCCCCAGCGGCGGTAGCTGTCCTGGGCCCACTACTCTTTTCTATATACACTCTGGTCTGGGTTCAACTAATAGCATCGGCATTGGCTATCAATCCATATGTATGCTGATGATACCCAACTCTACATTCTCCGGCCCAGATATTTAACTCTCTACTCTCCCGGAGGGGGAATTCCCCCCATGACTTGTCGTTCGTCCATATCCTCCTTCTTCTGGATATTAGTAGTGGTTATTATAATGTGACTCATCTGTGCATTTTCTACCAAAGGTTTGCGGTTAAAACTATTAGACTCAAAACAAATTATTTATAACCTGGCCCTACCACCATTTATCAGATATTTGATAATACTGTTGTTTTTTTATATGGTGGAGGGGTCCGTTAGAACACCGGGGCATGTGTGTGGAATACTACCCTTGCACCCCTTTAGTTTGTAATCTTGTATCTATGTACAAGCGATGTATTCCTAAACATCTTTATAACTAATAGGGCTGGCTGTGTGGAACGGGGCTGCGCAAGAAGGTCTGGCGGATTTGTCAGCCGTCATCAGACGCAGCCCTGTCGCGATAGTTTCCATTGCCCCCCACGCCAATAATCAGCCACATGATAGAGCGCCCGGGGCACTTTGTAATTGCACCTGATTTAGAGGGGCGCACTAGAACCGTATCATAGCTACATATTTATGGCTTTAGTACGGCAAATACCTGGCGCATAATGCTGGAACAAGTTGAGCACTTTTAAAGTGGTTTACCTGAGCCATAAATGTCGTTATTAGCGCGATAAGGCGTATGATTTATGACCCACAGTAGGACAGGTTCATAAATCAGGCGCATTTTTCTGATATTATTATTATGCGCTATGAAATTGCGTTTTACACGGCAAAATTCATACTTGTCGACCATAATAACATTCCCCTTCATTGTATCTTTGCCTTCTTTACCGAATACTGTGGTGGAGCAGCAGTAATATATTTATTCTGCTTGGCTGTAAATATTCCCTCCCTCCCCAAAAATTCAGCTCTTATTTCTTCTGACCGCGAAGCAAGGACTTCAAATATTGTGGTGGTAATTATTAGCTTCTGACACTGCATAGAGAGGAAGGCAGCCAAAATGCTAACTCCAGCTATGAACGCAGTTATAATAAAAGCTGAACACGGAGATTAGCATTTAAGGATGCCGCCGTAGCACGTTTATTGGGCTGAGAAAAGATCATAATGAATCAATAAGGCTATGTTTACATCACGTCTGGAGCCTATGTCTGGAATAGACGCCAGGACTTTAATTCACCTGATGAGGGCCAAACAAGTGTCATTCTGGCCGCCACATTCTGCATAACAGGGGTAATCTTTTTTTTTTTGCGGTGGGGAATTGAGTTGTAGGGACTATAATTATTTCAAGCAAAGGCATATAGTAAAAAACGTATACTGCATGGTATAATTGTTTTCTCTGCAGGTGAAGCCTATTGGCCATGTATCAAACTGAATGCTTTCACAGTGGGATGCATCACAGTCGTCTGTCAAAGGATATGGCTGGAGATTCATATAAAATATACTTCTAACACAAGTTCTAAATGATGTGAACACAGCCTAAACGATGGCAATAATTTACCTCTAAATTCAAATTTTCCACTGGCAGGACAATTTAAGCTGTTTCTTGCTCTTGGTCTGTTCTTCTGGCAGGGTCACACAGGGCATTTGGACCATCTTTGCAGCAGTGTTTATTAACAGCTAGTGCTGTCCTTTGGATTCAGGTGATAGTCAAATTTGAGACGAATTTCAGCAATTTGATTTGGGTTGGCCCTAATTATATTTTGCTACAAATTGTCCCCAAAAATTGGGCTCTTAACTTTAACCCAATAATTAGTGCGAGGGCTAGGGTTGGACTAACCCTAACCCTAGACAGAGAATCAGTAGCACAGTTACAAGTGCTTCTCAATAAATTAGAATATCAGCCAAAAGTTTTTTGTTTTTTTTCAGTAATTCAATTCAAAAAGTGAAACTCATATTTTATTTATATAGAGTCATTACAAATAGAGTGAATTTTTCAAGTGTTTATTTATGTTAATCTTGATGATTATGGCTTACAGCCATGGAAAACCTAAAAGTCATTATCTCAGAAAATTTTAATATTATATAAGATCAATTGTAAAAAAAAATTATATAATATGTAATATGCTTCACTTTTTGAATTGAATTACTGAAAAAAAGAAATACTTTTGGCTGATATTCTAATTTATTGAGAAGCACCTGTATATATACTAAAGTCACCAATCTTGGGAATTGCTATTTGGATTTTACTTTATTTTGGATATCTTTAGGAAGGTTTGTTGATGCCTATTCTGCTGGACTTATATCCATATTTCGCCAAATATACTACTCACAAAAAGCTAGGGATATTTGGCTTTTCAGGATGAAATTTCATAATTTTTTTTTTTAATTGACTAAATGAGACCATTTCTTAAAGCGACTTTTCCACAAAGGCGAATTGCATTTCATGTGACCCAGCAGGTTGACATCACCATGCCTTTTTCCACAGTGTGCTCACTCTAGTCAAGCAAAGGTCTGTTTATGTAAGGAGCTGTGGGTAGGTACAGTGTAGCTGAGTGGTTAGCACTTCTGCCTTCCCACATAGGGTTTATGGTTCAACCCCTGCAGGAGCCAAACATGTGGATTTATTTATTTTTGTTTCAATGCACACACCCGATTGAGGTTTATTTTTATTTATTTGCACTGTTCTACTTATTACTGAGGAACACAGAGGACAGGAGTAGCATGACAGCACCTGGGGATGAACACTCGCTCAGAAGTGAATTAGTGTCTGTAATTACTAGGCAGGGAAGAGACTGACAGTAGCTGCCTGATAGGAGAGGTTATGTCTGAGCATGTGCAGCAAGACTCTCGTCACTGGTCGTATCTTTGGAGACAAGCTGTACACTATGGATCACTAAGGGAGCAACTAAAACAAAAATGGTACAGAAATTTTAGGAATGATGAATGGTAAAATATTTATTATTTTATTTGGAAGCTTCTGACAACAATTTTACATTGTGGCAAAACCCCTTTAACTTTACAATACTCGTGTCCAACTGTTCATTGTTTCAGTACTTTTTTGCACAATTTGCTGATCTCTAACAAGGAGTTTAAAGGGGTTGTCTCACTACAAAGATTAGTTTTCAACATGTAGGGAACACTAAATGAAGACGTTTTCCAAATACATTGCTTTGTTCATTTTTTGTTGAGGAGCTACAAATAATTTTATCACCTTCTGAGGGCTTTCTGGTTTCTCTAGTGACCGACCTGTGTGTTCTCCCCTGCTGTTTGTCTTACCTGATAGCAGAGAGTGCTGTCACAGGTCACAGCACAGAACTGCAGGCAGTCTAAGAGCTTGTTTGTTATCTGATCTTTCAGACAAAAGACACTAATTACTACTGTTTACTTTAGCTCTCAAGATTCTCTGGACCTCAGAGAAGGAGATTGTTTATCTAATTAGCAGAAGTCTGAATACACTGAGCTCATATGCTAATTACAGACAGCTTGACCAGGAAGTGACAGGATGCATGAATGAAATAATGCTGCTTTGCTCTATGAAACAGATGAGACAACTCCTTTAATGGCAAAATTCACAACAGGTGTTTGACCCTGAATCACCCAATACATTTAGGAGATCAATTTGAATTGGGATTTAAACAGTCCTCCTCATCAGGCTGTTCACATTTTGAAATCATGAGACAAAGACAACACCTTAAAATTGATCACCAGTACCTCACCATTGCAAGGCTTCAAGCAAGATGCTCTCAGGTGGAAGTGGTAACCGAGTTTAGAGTGTCCCAGAGTGTCATCAGCAGGTTGCGATAGAGATACGGATAGACTGAGTCACAGAAAGGCAACAAAATGGATGTCCTTTAGCAGAGAAAAGTCCTTATCTCTAACAAGATTAGATGAATTAATAAGTGAAAAGCACTTTTTAGCTTTTGTTTACTGAAGATTAAATCTCCTGCACTTATGTCAGTGTAAAGGCTCAGCCAGTTACAGGGAGTTAAATATGTTAATCACTGAGATAGAACCACCCACAGTCTGACCAAGTTGTGCAAGTCTGACTGTGACTTTGTGAAACAGCATGGTGAGAAAACCCCTTTAACTTAAACCCTAATACCAACCTGACCCTAATTTCAGCAAATCTACTTGCAATGGCACAAATCGAATTTTTGCAGAAAATGTAAAAAAAAATACAAAAAAACCCCTATCCCTAACTCTAATAACCCTAACTCCAACCCTATCTCTATTTCTAAACCCAACCCCAACCCCAACACTAATTTAAGCAATTCGGGGTGGCCCAAATTTAATTTTAAAGCAGATTGTTAAAAAAAAGAAAACACGACCCTTATCCTAACTCTAGGGTTAGGGTTGGAGTAACACTAACTCCAACCCTAACCCTAGGGCTATGGTTAGTAATTATAGTAAAATATTTTAACAGCATTTACAACTAGATCTAAATAAATGGGAATTTACCATTTTTGCATCACTGCTGCTCATGGGTGACCCCAGCTGTACCTCTCACTAGTTACAATCATTACTAAATGTCCTCTTGAGTGCAGTCTGAGAAAATCTGTTATTTTGTGACCCTCAGCTGGGGCTCTTCTAACATTTATGTGACCAGTATGGGATTTTAAATTGCCTGTGTCTTCCCTGCTCTATTATCAGACTGTATCAGGAAATTGCTTTTTATGTGACTCTTCAAAATACCAAAATAACCCTTTCTATGTGAAGTGACCAAACTAAAAATGAATTTCCAGTCATAAGTCAATAAAGCTTATAAAAAGTTCTGCAACTTTCTTTGTAGTCTGTGGTACAAGTCATCTCAATTTTTAAGATCTCTACCTGTCATCACTGGAAGCAAATATAAATTTTGTTTAAACTCAACACCTATAAACATTGTCATGTGCTAATATTTCTCATAGCTGAGAGTTTGTTACAACTATATTCAGTCTAGACAATCCTGTCCTTATCAGCCTGGATACCAAACTGATGCATTTTAGAGTCTGTACACACAATTGAGTCACATTATAATGACCACCACCTAATATCCACAGTAACCACTATGAGAGCAGCTAGATGGGCTGGGTGGGACTCTAAGGTTTAATGCTCACAGAATTGGAG
>JAODAL010066219.1:0-17867 GCA_025379985.1 Phyllomedusa bahiana | reverse complement strand
GCCTTTTTCCGGAGTGTCATATGCCATAACATTCTACCAAAGGACGGCAATCCATGAGCTAAGACCCCAGGGAATGTCCTAGATGGCGTCCTAACACAAGCGAGGTGTTACAAACATACAGTGCCCTGGAATTAATGTTGCTCTAAAATAAATAATATTAATAGTCTTGAGTGATGAAGAACTTCTGGTTAGTATAATAAATTGGTATATGGTATCGTTTAATAGGGAAGAAATAAATTACACTTAATATCCTTCCTGTACGTACTGTCTTTAGGATGCAAGATTTTTTTCTGGATATTCTGCTATTGTCTGTAATAGCACAAGATTCTTCTTACATTGGTGTCATTGATTATTTTGAACTGAGCAGTAAGTGTTGACAAGGAAATCTTCTTTTTGTCCCCTTTAGGATAGCTCCACCTTTCTGTCCCTTTGGACTTTTGAGGTTGAAACAAAAGAGAATTGAAAGGAGATTTTCCTCTGTGATAGTCTGGGTTTAGGTACGGATTTTTTGTTTTGTGTAAAGACTTATCCAAATTTTTTTCAAATGCCAGATCAAAAACGTATTATCTCTCAAGTAGAATAGAACAAAGCTTGACTTCAGATATTGTCTCACCAGATCACATTTTTAACCATAATGCTCATATAGCCATACTGGAAAGAACTGCACCCTAAGCCACTACATAGACCTATTCAGCAGACACAGCTGCCAAAAAACCTGTAGCCTTCAACAACAGAGGAAAAGAGGATAGAAACTTCTATTTTGGTGTGTCTTCTCCGTGATGACTTCAAAGAAAAGTTAAATGTTTCATTTCTCCTGACATTCCTACATGCTTCTTTAGATCTTCTCATGTGTTTGCTATTAACTGATCCTGCATCCAAAGTATTTTGCAGGGAAAGAGGCCAATGAGGCTTCATTTTTTAATTTTTTTTTTTTTTAATGATCTCATCAATTCAACTGCGTTGCTTCTCTTTAAAAAAAGGGGTTTTTAGTGGGTAGTCAACAGTTTCTTAGCAGAGATAGCAAATTTGCATATCTGCCAATTGTCCTCAGATTTCTAAATGGAGATTAGGAATAAATAAGAATCCCATGCCCAATGTTGGAGGGCCCACCCCTTTGGGTAAATAAATGAGCTGACTGAACTAACATTAGAAAACTAAGTATGAGCTGAGCTTGGACAAAGCAGACCTCTCACCAGGGCAACTTAAAAGTAAATTGCTAGGATATGTAACATGTGACTTTGATGTCATCAATGTTAGGCCATGTTCACACGGCTTATTTGGGCACGTATTTCAGCCCGTAATTCGCGGCGTACTGCGCTCAATACGGGGCAAGATACGTCCCAGTCATTACGGTAATGCACTGTTCTCAGAGAACTAGAGATTACGTCTCCTCTCTCTGCTCGGCGAATCCGCTGCGGGGGGAGATAAGTGACATGTCATTTACTAGTGGCGTATACGCGCCGCTGGTAATGAAAGTCTAGAGGCCGGCGAGGTGCCTCCCCCCGCTCCCGCCCCCGTCCACACAGAGTAATAGCAGAACGTAATTACGCCCCGCAATTAAGCCATGTGAACATAGCCTCAGTGGTAGAGGCAAAAATAAAACTGACACCTAGCTACCCCAGAAGCCGTCTGCTTAATCCTACCTTTTCTGAGATTCATTTGATTTTCTACCTTTCCTTTCTAGAAGACAAAGACACCACAGACACCATCCAAGATGGAGAGACAGTTGAAGTTCCTATATTAAATTTGTGCCAGCAACATCTTGATGCCATCTGCTTCTCCACTGGGCTAAAGGTCTAAATAACTACTTCATGGAGTTTATAGAGTTATCAACATTCTGGTGCTCCATGTAATAGATGGTTAGCATTGATCTGATGGCAACCTTGAGAGAAACACGAGTATGGTCATTATAAACAGTCAAACCAAACACACTGTTATACAATATATAGTGGGTTTCAAAAGAAATTATACTCCTTGACCTGTACCTTATTTTTTTATATAAAATTTTGATTTTCAAATACACAAAATAAAGAGAGAAAAAAACTGCTCCTCTTTTTAAATGTTACAGCCAAAAAACTAAATGTTTTTTTAAAATTTTTTTTTTTATGTAATAGAGAAAACAAAAAGTACCAAGTATTTGTAAAACCGAAAAGGGAAAATGATACATGTTTTTCCAAATTTTTTTTCCAAAATTTAAAAAATTTAAAAAGTGCCCGTACCATTTGTATTCACCCCCCCCTTTTCCCTTTTATATCCCAAAATTTAAAAACCCAGTGAAATTAACTCCCCTTCAGAAGTCACCAAATTTAGTAAATAGATTTACATAGGGTATGAAATTTTAAATTCTCATTAAAAAACAGCTTTTTGTAAAGGCCCCCAGAGGTTTGTTAGAGAACATTATTGCCCAAAAACCGCACCCAATAAAAACCAAGGGAAAAACCCCAAAAAAGCTCTAGGAAAAAATTTTGGGGAAAAGTGCATTGAAAGGGTTTAATTTTTTAAAAAAAAAAAAAAAAAAATGGGCCCAAAGGGCCCCTGAAATCTTAAGAGCACTGTTAATCCTTTAAAAAATTGGGAAAGGGAATATGGCACAACTGCTGCCCTTTCCCAAAAATTGGTCCCCCCAAACCTAAACTGACGGGCCAAAACAAGGAGGGAAACAAAAGTGAGAAGCAGTCAAGGGGGCCAATTTTCACCGGGAAAGGGGAGCTGCAAAAAATCCCCAGCTCAGGTGGGAAAAAATTTGGGCCCCACGGGGTCTATGATTATGTACCCACAAATTTTGGCCTCTAGGGAAAAGGGAGTGGAAAAAAAGAAAACCTTTTTTTTAAAGCAAGCACAGAAGTCCCATTTGCAGTTTGAAAAAAAAGCATTGTAAGGGGGCACACAAGCATGTGCAGGAAAGTGCTTGGGGCATTTAAACCAAAGTTGCCTTTTGGCCCAAATTTCCCAAAAGGGGTTTTGAGGGAGGGAAAACCCAAAATGCACATCCCCTAAAACCCTCCCTCCCCCAGGGGAAGCAGGTGGTTTGGGAGCCTTGTGCTGGGGGGGGGCTTTTTTTCAGCAGGGGCTGGGAAGCTGGTCAGGTTGATGGGAAGATTTGATGGAGCTAAATACAGGGCAAACCTGGAGGAAAAAATTTTTTAAAGGGGTGCAAAAGGGCTTTAAAACTGTGGTTTTAGAAACACCTTTCAGCAGGCAATTACTCAAAAAATACAGCTGTTTACAAAAGGTTTTGCCAAAACCCCAAACTGACTGGGGGCTAGAGCTAATTTTAGGGGAGAACGGGGAAAAACCAAATTTTTGATGTGTTTTAGCTGGTTTGAGACATACCCCCAAAAGACTTGTACTTTTATTGCAGCTAAAAGGGTTGGGCCTTCAAATTTTTGCATTTCCCCAATTTTTTTTTAAATTTACATTTAAATTTGTGACTGTAATGTTTTAAAATGGGGAACAGTTCAAGTGATATGAATACTTTTGCAATGCACTCAGTGTTGGACTAGAGTACCTGGGGCCCACCACGGATTTTGTTTTTTGGGGTCCCCAAAAGAGTTGATTTTGGGGACCACCTGTGGAGATGATTTTTGGGACCCACTCTATAGTTACTGTATTATTGTACATGAATACACACACTGTACATGACTCTTGTACTTTTGTCCCCTGTTTTTGGGTCTTTTTTTTTTTTTTTCCCCCCTAAAAAAGCAATTCGGACTGCAATCCCCCGGGCGGCACACCATGATCAGAGGCCCACCATACCCTGGGCCCGACTGGGGTTTTCCTCTGCTCCCCTCTCAGCGAGTCCTAGCCTAAAGCTACTGTATTACTAGTTCAGAACAGCATAGAAGCAATTGCACCCCTTAGTGGTCAGATACTGTAGAAGGACTAAAAGTAAAAGTTCAAAACACCTTTTGCAATTTTACACATATAAAAATAAATAAAAAATATTAACATAAAGTCCAATCTATTAAAATATAACCTTATTTATCCTGTATGGTAAAGGCCGTGGAAAAAAAAGGGCCAAAATTGTGGGTTTTTTGTCATTTCACATCACTAAAAAATTGCAATAAAAAAATGATCAAAAAAATTAGGTTCCCAAAATGCTCGCAAATTTTGATTGTATGATACATGAATACATGATACATGAAGTTCCCATTTTTTAGACCCGAAACTGCATTATTTCACAAAAGTGAGTACATCGTTCACATTTTTGTAAATATTGTATTTTATCTTTCCATGGGACAACCCTGAAGATATGACACTTTGATACAATGTAAAGTAGTCAGTGAATAGCTTGTATAACAGTGTAAATTTGGTGAGCCCTCAAAATAACTCAACACACAGCCATCAATGTAATAATCACTGGCAACAAAAGTGAGTACATCCCTAAGTGAATATTGACAAATTATGCCCAAGGTGTCAATATTTTTTGTGGCCACCATTATTTTCCAGTGCTGCCTTAACTCTCTTGGGCATGGATTTCACTAGAGCTTCACAGGTTGCAGCCACTGGAATCCTCTTCCACTCCTCCACGATGACATCACAGAGCTGGTGGATGTTAGAGACCTTGCGCACCTCCACCTTCTGTTTGAGGATGCCCCACAGATGCTCAATAGGGTTTAGGTCAGGAGACATGCTTAGCCAGTCCAGCAACTTTACCCACATTTTCTTCATCAAGGCGGTGGTTGTTTTGGGGCGGTGTTCAGGGTCGTTATCATGTTGGAATACTGCCCTGCCGCCCAGTTTCTGAGAGGAGGGGATCATGCTCTGTTTCAGTATGTCACCGTACATGTTGGCATTCAGGGTTTCCTCAATGAACTGTAGCTCCCCACAGCTGGCGGTATTCATTTAACTCCAAACCATGACACACCCACCACCATGCTTCACTATAGGCAAGACACACTTGTCTTTGTACTCCTCACCTGGTTGCCGCCACAGATGCTTGACACCATCTGGACCAAAGTTTATCTTGATCTCATCAGACCACAGGACATGGTTCCAGTAAGCCATGAACTTAGTCTGCTTTTCTTCAACAAACTGTTTGCATGCTTTCTTGTTCATCATCTTTAGAAGAGACTTACTTATGGGATGACAGCCATGCAGACCAATTTGAAGCAGTGTGTAACGTATAGTCTGAACACTGATACCCTGACTCCCCACCACTGTAACCTCTGCAGCAATGCTGGCAGCTCTCAAACATCTATTTTGAAGACAATCTTTGGATATGAGGGCTCACCACATTTCCACTGTTATACAAGCTGTACACTGACTACATTACATTGTATCAAAATATCATATCTTCCGTGTTGTCCCATGAAAATATATAATACAATATTTACAAACATGTGAGTAATGTACTCACTGTTCTGACATATTGTGTGTCCAGAAAAGTTTGTATCCAGGCTGGAGCATGTCTGTCTCTCTCCATTCACTTCAAAAAGAGTTTTGAGTACATAAATATCCGAGTCTGGACTACCTTTTAAGCACTACCTATTCCAAAACTTCCTAAAAACTGCTCATTGTATGTACGGCATATGGGATTATAAAGGATCCAGCACCTTGTAGGTCAGAGTTGTCAAACTCAAATACACAGTGGGACAAAATTAAAAACTTGGACAAAGACGTGGCCAAACTTGATGAAAATTTCCCAGCTGTGTTTTATGGGTGGGCGATATTTGTAGGCTGATGCTCAACTGGTTAATAGCTTCTCACTGGCATGATAACGTAAGTTTACATCACATGTAGGTAAGGGGTTAAAAACTTAGAACAAACAATGTTTTCTGCGCTTTAACAAGAGCACTTCATCAGGTTTGTATTGAATTTCACAAACTTTAAATACCCCAAAAGATAAGCATGTTATTGAAGACTCTTTTTTTTAAAACAAAATTTAAAACCATTAAAACCCCCTTTTTTGGGTTTGTTTTATAAAAAAAAAAATTTTTTGGGTTTGAATAATAAAAATAATTATAATAAATATATTAACCCTTGACCCCAAATTATTGAATTGGCTACCAAACTAAATGACATAAAACTATTTTAGCAAAATAAGATAAATGTAATACAATCAGATTTACAAATAAAAATCAGTTTCCAAAAGAAAATTCAAAGGGGAAAAAGTCAGCAAAGTTAATATTAATGAGGGCATTAGACATTAGCAGAATCAATGAAAACAGAACATACAAGATGATTAAAAAACAAAAAATGTAAAGGGGTTTTTCCCCAACACTTTTTATGGGTATTGATAGAATTTTATATCATAGGTGTCAAAGGTGGAGCCGCCAAAAGTGGGGTTTTTTCTATACCCTTTGGGAAATCCCCCTAGAACGAATGGAAGTTGGGAGCCATAGGCAGGGGGAAAAAGAAATAAATTAAAAAACCTTTTATACGGCAAATTCAATTTTTACTTCTGCATATAGGACAACCGAGTGGTCAAATAATCTAGGGGGACTAAATATTAACGTTAAAAAGAAAAAATGTAAACATTTTTTTTAAAAAAATTAGTAAATATTAAAAGTTCAAATTACCCCTTTTTGCCTTTATACAAATAAAAAAAAAATACACCAAATTGATATCACAGCATAAAAGTCCAATCTATTAAAATATTAAATGTCAAAATTGTGGTTTGTTTTGGTTATTTACCCCTTTAAAAAAAGTAGAAAAAAAAGCGTTTAAAAAAGTGCATGTATTTGAAAATGTTTAAACTAGAAAACCCCCTTCAGCCCACAAAAAATTGGCCCTCACTCAGGTCTATGGGCCCTAAAAAACAAAACAGGTATGGGGTCTTTTTACTTTTTGCCCCCTAAAGCGAAACTTTCAAAACATTTTTTTTTAACTTTTTTGAAGTACTAAAACATAACAAACCTCTACACATTTGGTATCCTTGGAAAGGTAATGACCTTTCAGAAACAGGATTCTGGTAAATTTTTATGTTTTTGGGTTTAAAAGCACCATTAAAAATCAAAACTTGTCCCAAAAAAAAACAAAACCCTTATTTGATTTAAAAAAAAAAGTTTATGACTCTTGGGGAAAGGGGGGGGGTAAAAAAAAAATTAAAAACCAAAAAAACCGAAAAATTTGCCCGGGGAAACCCGAGGGGTTAATAATTTGCAAATAGGTAGCAAATGAAAAAAAAAACACGTGGATGTCATTTTTTGGGGTGCAGTCCAAAAATTCCCATATCAAGTTGGGGATGATATACTATTTACTAATTTACCCAATTTCCAACAGTACATTTGCGGGGTTTAAAAAGCTGTAAATTTGGGAAAAATATGGAATAGGGTGAAGTGCAGTATCCACAACACTTTGAGTTTGTCTTAACCCTCTCCATCTTTGAGAAAATCCCTTTTCAGTAATTTATTTCTTTAGGGGGATGTTCTTTTGGAACTTTTTACACATGGATTCCACTATGGAATCTGCATGATTTTTTTAATTATTTTTATCTAATTGTATTCATTGTGAACTATGGCACAGATTTTTCCACCACAGAATTTTTTGCCCCCCGCTGTTCCCCAAAAAGCAATTTCTGCTTTTTAAAATTTTGGGTTCAAGTTTAATGATTTTTTTTTTCTCCGGGTGGAGTTGGAAAAAAAGGGGCGGGAGGGACGGGTTTAAAGAGATCAGAATAAAGGGTTTCATATTGGGCTCTGCGTCTTTTCTGTTTATACATGACATGAGATGTGATGTGTCTGCAAATTGTCATCTATGAATCTGCTCCAGTGAAACATTAAGAAGGTTTTAAAAATTTCTTCGGGAGTCTAAAAAATTTATGAGGGAAATTTCGATTTTTGCTTTTAAGGGTTTCTGGGGGGCCCAAAGGTGATCGGGAAAAAGGGTCCCAAATGGCCCTGAAATGGGGAAGGGAAATTCTAAAAAGGTTTTTTGAGACGAATTATGTAGGGGCCATTGGAGAGCAGGAAGAGAGAAATTTGGGGGAATTAGTGTAATGTACGTAAAGAACAAAAAGTTAGTTCCTTTTCCGAGTATTTTTAAAAAACCCTCTTTTTTTTTGGGATAAAGAGAACTGTTGCATCTGTGTTATATACACAGATGCAGCTCTTGAGTTGTGATTTGAGCTAGATCAGCAGTCAAGGTGCGGGGAAAGAACAGCATTAAAGTCTCCTTCCAAGATAAAATTCGTATTGGCAGTTGGGGACTTGGGCGCCTGAGTGTTTAATAGGTAATATTTGGTGCCATTAACTAGTCCAAAGCTAGCAAAAAATGGCCCTCGGGGGTCGCTGGGTTTCTTAAAAAGATTTGGGAAAAATTGAGGGTCTTGCTGAACAGAACGGCCACTCCCCTAGTTTTGGTGGAATAGGAAGCTGAAATTATCTTTTGAATCCAAGGTGCTTTTAGAATGCAGGGGACATCTTGTTGCCAGTGTGTTTCTGGTATGAATGCTAGTCTGTTTGGAATTGTTTGATTGTTTTGTTTTTTTTCTTTATATTTAAAGATTTATTGGATTTTCAAAATATAAACAGGAATACATTATAGAAAACAAAACAAGTGTACCAATATGAAGGAGCCAAAGTCAAATACAAGGTTAAAAAGAGAAACTGCAGACAACAAATTGTAAAATCGAAGAATCGGACCCTCTTTGTATGTGTAAAGGGTTTTTGTGGTCCAAAACAGGTGGATGCCTACGGAATGCAAATGGCATTACTAATCGGGGGGAGGGATGATGTTCCTAAAGGGCGTAAAGGAGTCCCATTGAGACCCCTTTTTGGCTTTTTGGGAAAAAAAAATAAAGGGGGGAGGGGGAAAAAGGAAAAACGAAAAGAAAAAAAAACACCTACCGACGTCTTTTAATCCCGATCCCCCCCCCCCCCCGACGATGACACCCCCCCCCCCCCCGCCCAAACCCACTCCCAAGTGGGGGGGATAGATGCGAAGGGGATTAAAGGTTAAAAGGGCCCGTCACTAGTTATGCCCCCTTGCTGAGGGGCAGCACAAGCCAGTGTCAGACCGCTGTTCCCCGCGCTGTGTCCCTTTTTTGCAAGTGCTGTAGCTTTAAGCATTTACCCCTCAAAAAATTTTTTATGAGTAGGTGTTAGCCCGCCACCCGGCAGTTATTCACATGTTTCTACCTATTCAATGAATGGTTTGTCAGTTTAGGTGGGCGGGGAAGTAGGTGGGCAAGGCATGAAAAAAAATGACTCTTTTAAGGACTCTTCGAATGACTCTTCTGGCTGAAAAATGCAGATTTGAGCATTTAAAAAACAGAAAACCCCGATTACAGATAAGGAAACAGCGCGGGAAACAGCAGGTTGACTGGTTGTGCTGTCCTCAGAAAGGGGGGGCATAACCCCTATGTGACGGGTTTTTCCCTTTTAAGCTCGAAATTCCCAAAAATTTAGGTTTTCCCTCCAGGGGGCCCCAAAAGCCCGCAAGAATTGGTTATTTTTTCCCCGCCCTTTTACCCCACAGCCCCTCCTGCGGGGTGGTGTGCAACCTCGTTACCCAATTCCCAGGGAGGGGGGAGAGGTAGTCTTCCATTTTACGTGGGTTGATGACTTAACCGTTTGGGTGGGTAAATGCCTAGTGAGGTTTTCTTATAGGTAAAACAGGGGAGCGGACATGAAAAAAAGGACTGCTTCGGGCGTTCAGGAAAAAATAGGCCAGTGCATTTCCCGATTGGGGTGAGAATTCCCGCCAAAATGGTCTGATTTGCGCACACCCCCCCCAGATATGGGGACTAGTGCCCCCTCTGACCCCAGCGAAAAATGTCGAGGGAGCTTGGCACCATTTTGTAACAAGGCGGTCCCCTGTCCATCTAGATAAATTTTTTAGATTCTCTTGTCCCTTACATCCCATACGCCTTATGGGTAGAAAAAAACACTTGTCCCATTGGTCCTCTGTAAAGGTTTTGTTAGCTTTTCTCCCCCCTGGGAAAAGGCAATTAAAAGGGGGGAAACGGGCAATGCTTTCAAAAGGGTTTAAAATTTTCATAGCAGCCGAAAATTAGTTTTGCGGGCGGGGAAAGAGAAAAAGTGTGTGATTTGGGGTTGTATTCAAAAGAAATTTTTCGGGGCCTGGTGGGGTTGCCCTATTTTTTTCCAGTAGGGGGCGAAGACGCCCCTGAAAATGGAGCATGTACTTGCAAAGGGCGGGGGTTTTTGGTGACTAGAAAAGGGTAGCTGCGATTTCCGGGGGGGGGAAGAGGGGTTGTTTTTGATGGGGGTTAGAGGGCCCTGGTAAGTAGAAAATTTTCGGGGTTTTATTTTAGCCAAAATAATCAAGGTTTTGGAGGGTGGTAAAGGGAAAAGGTCTCTGTTCCGGAACACGAGCTCGGCTGCCAAGGGGAGAGACAACGCAGGGGCCTGAGATTTTTGGGGCAAAAAAAAAACCCATAGTTTGGCCTGGGTGAGTACCAGGTCAATAAATGTGAGAGGGGGAGGCCAAGTAAATACAGCCTACGTTGGTAGACTCACCCCCCCCCTGTCTTGGGTCTGCATAACAGGGCTTATTGAGTCGGGGGGCGGCCTGGATGCCAGATGAAAATCAGGAAACTTTCGGAGTTTTGCAAAAGGGGGGGTGGGGGCAGTTTTTTTTAGGAAAAGGGAAGTTTTGGGGAAGGGGGAGAATCTTTGGAATTGATCCCCCCAAAACCAGGAAAAGGGCCCTTGGATTTCCCGGGCTTGGAGGGTCTGGGGCAAATTGGGAGAGGGGGGGCGGAATTTTAATCAAAAAACTGTTAAGGTCGACGGTTTTTTTGTCCCAAAGTAGGATATTGCACTTAAAGGCCCCGGAGAAAGGGAATGTTGCTTTCGGGGAGGATATGCCGGGGGGGGAAAATTTAGGGGGTTTTTCAGATTGGACAGGGTTGATTTGTGTTAGCCCAGGGCTAAACCCCCCAATTGGGGACATCAGGGAAGGCAGAGAAATTTGGGATTGGGGAACATAGATCAAAGATCATCTGGGGAACGCAAGCATTTGAATTGTTGGGCTCCCAATGTAACCCTTAATGTCGGATTGGGACGGATCGAGCCCAAAAGGGGGTCTCCCCTGAGAGGGAAATAGTTGGGCGGAAAAGGGGGACAGCCTTTACGTGTCCGTTATGAATGGAAAAAAGCTTCTGAAAGGACCTTTTACTTTTAAAAGGGCCGAAGGGGGGTGATAGTTTCTAAAATTTTTGAGGGAAATGGGCCTAGGGGCCCAGTGGCAAGCGTTTTTTAGTAAAAAGCGGACCATAGTACGGTCAAAAGCCTTTCGGCGTCTAAAGAAAGAATCATTAATGGGGTCTTATGAAGTGGGAGGTGAAAATTAAGCCGGGTTTTTTAGTGTTTGTCCCCGGCCTCCTCCCGGGACAAAACCCACCTGGTCCGGATGTTCAATCCGGGAAAGACCGTTGGCGGTTTCCAGCAGTTTCGGTGATCTTAAGGTCAACATTAAGTCGAAATGGGCCGGTAGCTACCCGCGAGTTGGGGGGGCTTTTCCCTTTTTTGGGAGACCCTAATTTTTGTGCCCCGGGGGGGAAATGTGTGGGATGAAATGTCATTAAAGTGTTAAAAGGGGGGCGGGAGCCTTTTTGGGACAGCATTGGAAAAATTTGGCCGAGTTCCGTCGGGGGCCGGGTTTTACTCCAGGGGAGGTCCCCGTAAAAGTGCAATTTTGGGGGAGAATGGTGTTCCAAAAATTTTGGGTTGCTTCCGAGAAAAGACGGGAGAGGTAGGGGGGGGAGGGGAATGAGTGGGGAGGGGGCTCGGGGTTTTTAAATTGTATAATTTTTAAAAAGAAAAGACTTGAACGCTCTGCAAAGTCTGGTGGGTGGTAAAAGGGCCCCATCTGAGTTTTTTATACAAGGTATGAAGGAGCGGGGAATCCTCTCCCTCGTTTGCCCCCAGTAAGAGGCGGCCACTTTTATTTTCATGTTATAGAACGAATACGACATGGGTGGGTAACGACCCGGAAAACTCCAAGAGGGATTCGCTTCAATTTGGCCCCGTTGCAGGTCCTTTAAAATGAAGGAGATAGAGCTTTTTTATGCAATAATTCCAGAGGGATATTTTCTGTAGAGCCACTGATAAAGAGTGAGTTCTCGCTTTTTTCAACCCGTACCGTGTTTGATGAAACCCCTTTGGAGCACGGGATTTAAATGTTCCCCTTTATAAAAGGGGGGGTGTGGGTATTTGCGTGGTCCGACAGGAAATTTTCCCCCGTTTATTCAAGTTCCCCTGTACAGGCCACATAGAAAGCAGGGAGTCTTTGTCTCCAGGTTTTAACTTGGTTAGATTAGAGGGGACAAAAAAAAACAGAAAACGGGGGGGGTGATTGATAAAAGAAAGTTACCTTTGAGGAGGATTAGCCCGGGAAGGGCCCTTATGTTAATAAAATGTGGTCGGGGGGCTATATTACCGTTTTTGGGTTTGAGTAAAAAGGTGTGTCCTTAGTAGTGGGGGGTTGCAGTCTCCCCCGTCCCCAATCTGGTATGCAAAGGGGTTTTTTAACATTTTTAAGGCAGGTGGGGGCGGCTCAAACCGTGGATTGTCCAATGTGGATCTGGGTTAATTGAGATCCCAAGAGGAAAGTGCCTTTTAGAGAGGGGAAATCCTGTAAGAATGATGTGAGGGAAAGGAGACCCCGCCCTTGATTGGTGGGTTTTAACGTTAAAATCGTGAAAATTTTGGGCCCTTAACAGAAATATTCAGAACTGTATCTGGCTTTTAATCTACAAAAACAATCCAGGACCTGGTGTGGGAGGGATTTTGTTAGCCATCGTACACCCCGAGTTTTAGAATGGGCAACTAGCAAAAGCCACTGGGGATTGAACCTGTCTTTGAGAGAGGTGTATGTCCCGTCTTGAAGTGCGTCTCTTGGAGCATAAGATTGCTTTTTTATGGTGAAAGTGCGCAGGATTGGGAAACTTTTTATGGAATTGGAACCCCTTGCATTAAAGGAGGTATGTTAGATCCCCCTGGTTAGGCTGTCATGTGGAGAGGCCGCCAGAGGGGCGGCCCCACCCACGAGGGCAGAAGGGGCCGAGAGAGGGGACGCAAAAGAAAAAAAGGAGAGAAAAAGAGGGGGGGGGGGAAAAGGGGGGGGGGGAAGGAGGGGAATGGGCAGGGGGGGGGACAAAGGGGATTACCAAAAAAAGCTGCCCTTAAAAAGGCGGGCATTGCCAAAAAAGGGAGGCCCCAAATGAGCTACGAAGCCGGGGGGGTCCCCTATATTGGGGGGGAACGAGGAAGGCACACATCAAAAGAGGCGACTCCTAACTTGGAACATATTAGAAACCTGGCATCTGTAGGTTTAATAACCTATAACATGGGCATAGAAGGTCATCAACTGGGGTAGAACGCTATGGGTGAGGTCACTACCACAATTGACAGTTGCCCCTGGAGATAGGGGCGCACGGAGTAGTGCGACTATTGCAGACTTCAAGAGTCCAGAGGAGGAGGTGGGCATTGGGCTCTACTAGAGGTGGTGGGGTGTCCATCCGATCTGCGTCCCCGAAAGTTGGGTCGTCTTGGGGGTAGGCCCCCTCCAGGTCTCGCCGAGCCCTCTTTGGTGTCGGATCTGTTAACATTTCTGGAAGCGGGGGATGGCCACTCTGGCAAGGTGATGTTCTGAATCTGGAGGGCCTGCAAGAAGGAAGGAATGTCCTCGGGAGAGCGTATGGAGAGTGTCTGGTCCCCAATGCGTGAGATGAGGTCAAATGGGTACCCCCACCTGTATGTGATGTTCTTCTCCTTCAGAATGGCGAGCAGAGGTTTGAGCATGGCTCTCTGGGCTAGGGTGTGACGTGAGAGATCTGATAGGATTTGGAGGGATGGTCTTTTAGGAAGTGGGTCGGTTTCTGGATCGCTGGAGGATCTCCTCTTTGAGACCGTAGTAGTGGATCCGACATATAATGTCTCTTGGGCGAAGAGGGTCCAAGCTCGGCGGTCTGAGGGCTCTATGGGCCCTATCGATCTCTATATATGTAGACGGTGGTCTATCTAGAAGATTGTTGGAGATACCAGTTAAGACATCGAAGAGGTCGCTAGAAGGAACCGACTACGGCAGTCCCCTTATTCGTAGGTTGTTTCTACTACTTCTATTTTCGACATCGTCTAGATGCTGTTGTAGGGCGAACAGTTGCTCGGAATGTAGTCAGACAGTGCTTTGGAGGGACGTCACAGAGGAGGAGGTATTGTCCGGAGCTTGAGAAATGGAGTTAACTCTGGTGGCAAGATGTGAAAGCTCAGAGCGGAAGGTAGTGAATTCTTGCTTGCATTCATCAAGCAGTTGACGAGCGAGGTCGGAGATGTCCGCTTTCAATGACTGTGTTAATATTTTCAGATCCGCTACTGTGACGGGTTTAGCGTCTTCTAGGGATGACAGGGGAGGTGGAATGTCCTGCGGATAGGAGGCTGTAGAGGCCCAGTGAGAGGTCCTTTCATCAGGAGGAGGGCACAGGTCAGGGTTGCGCAGAGCGATGTTCTGTACCTGCTCAGCTAAATGAGTCGAGTTGACCAGGTAGTTGCCTTGGGGTTGAGATGGCACGAATGAAGCAAGTGCATGTTGAAGAGGGAATTGGCGGGGGTCCACTGGTGACCCAGAGTGAGGTCTGGTCGGGGTCACAGTCCCCCAGGAGGAACCGGTGGACCATCTGGGCGGGAGCTCCGGAGGTGCGGCCCCTGAGCATTGCAGTAAGCTCTGCGTGACGGACGTAGCTATATGGCCGTGCTGCTGACCACTGGTAGTGGGGCTACTGGCAGAGAGAGCTCTCGCAGAGAAGGAGGCTGCACCTTGGACACCCTCCAAGGACGAACTAGAAATGGGTGCATATATGTCCCGACCATGCTGATGGGATAGCGACTGTGTAGGTATGGGCACTGTGGCTCCTTGAGTGCACACCTGGACGGGAAGCACAAGGTGTGATGAGGGGACATCTGTGTCCATATGGACGTAGCATGGGGAGATGGCGTCTTTTCTCACCCCCACCCCATCATTCAGGGGCATGTCATGGGGAGCAAAGGGAGTCTCTGATTGTGGTCTTGAGGTAGCTGGGAGGTATGGAGACGGAGGGACCCTGCTTTCATCGTCTCCAGTGGCCCTTGCAGCTGCTCCCATAGATGAAACTGAGCCATGGTGAGGAGGACGGTATGGAGACATGTGGGCCATGGAGGAGTCCCGAGAACCTTCCCAGCATACCTGTCCCGGCAAAGGCAGGGTTGATGCGCAACCCCCGGCAGGTTCTGGTGCAGCGGGAGTCCTGCTGCAGCACCGCTACTGAGGAGGAAGCGCTCCCATGGCATGTGGGCGAAGATGGCGCCGACTGGTGTGCTGGGCCGCAGGTTGCGTGATCCAGGACTTGCGGGGCTTCCAGAGTCGTGTGTCGGGCGCGGGCGGCTGCAACCGACGGTCCGTCCAGGCGATGTCTGCCAGAAGCCGGAGACGGAGGAGCAGAGTCGCAGCATCCAGCCGGAGGAGACATGGTGCGCGCGCCCGGGAGTTGGTCTGCCGCATCGGACCTCGCCGGCCAAATGTTCGGTAAGCTGAGGTTCAGGGTTGGCGTTGGGGTGTCCGGCTCACCTCTTGTGCGTCTTGCTCTAGCCGGGGTTCCGCTCGGCGGAAGCTGCCGGGGAGTCGGGTTTGCCCCTGGTGCGGGTGCATGGCGGCCATCTTGAGCACCGGGAGCAGCCGGGTTGTTGTCGTCCATCAGAGCCGCATAACAGCCGAAGTATTGATCTATCTCGTCCTGGGAGAATAGGGAGCGGGTCTGGGCACGAGTACCCTGCTTTTTGCCCGCTTTGCCCATGTCAGGTGCTGATTTTAGCCAGGTATAACTCTGTAGCTGGAGAGGAGCACAGGAGCACACGTCTTCACTCTGCCATGCTGAGCCACACACCCCTTGTTTGATTGTTTGATGTGAAAGAAATAACTATCGGATCCCTTGCTGATTCATTAAGTTTCCCCACTGACAAAGACATGAACAGACTAAATTTAAGGGTAGGTTAATTTGAACATTGAGAGATAGAGTATCCAAAATAAAATCCAGAAAATCACATTGTATAAATTATATAAATGTATTTGCATTTTGCAGTGAGAAATAAGTATTTGTTTCCCCTCTGGCAAACAATCCTTAATTTTTGGGTGGCAAAACCCTTGGTGGCAAGCACAACATTCAGATGTTTTTGTAGTTGATGATGGGGTTAGCGCACATGTCAGGAGGAATTTTGGTCCACTCCTCTTTGCAGATCATCTCTAAATCATTAAAGGGGATGTATCGCTTCCTTACTTCGGCTCATTCACACTGCTCTGAGCTTCTCAACTCTGTGAATGCAGGGGTGTTTCTTCCCCTCCCAGCTGGATGACATCATCCCCCCTTACTGTGGCCTGAGACTCCCCCCCCCCCCCTCTGAGTCCACATATCACTGGGGGGCCCACAGTATATTTTATAAGAGCTGTATACTTAAAACACAGGCTGCATTCAATCTAATCTGAGCACTGATTCCTCTCACAGCTGGAAGATGTATTACAGCTTTCTAAGAACAGAAACAGATCTGCTGTATGCAGGGAATTAGGCACAGGGTCAAAACTGTCATGTTTTTCATTTTTACAATCTGCTGGCAGTCTGTTTCTGCTAGGGTGTGGAGACAGAAAATGCTACGGCCCTAATCTGAGTCTTTTCTGTACACCCTGTGAATCCAGGGGGCTGTACATTTTAATGAAAAATGAGCTTCTCGGGGCTAGTGAAATGCAAGGAGGGGGGGATTAGACCCACACTGGATATCAGTGTAAATAAAAACACAAGATAAGGGACCTGTGAGAACAAGGCAGCTTTGCTAATGACATCCAATTCCCAAAGTTTCTTGTTTTACTGTCCCATTATTCTGAAGACCATTTAGTGAAACGATAACACCCCTTTAACATTTTGTGGCTGTTGCTTAGCAACTCGGAGCTTCAACTCCCTCCATATGTTTTCTATGGGATTAAGGTTTCCGCAAATATATGTATACCGAAACCCCAAATGTTTTTTTCAGTATTTTGTTGCCTGTGATTTTTTGGGTTTTACGTATTGTCTTGCTGGAAGACCCAGTCCATGACCCAATTTTAAAATTTCCCGGCGTTTGGGAAGGGGGGTTGTTACTCAGGGGTTTTACGGTACAAAGGCTCACCCATTCTCCCCACTGATGCAGTGAAGTAGTCCTGTGCCCCTTGGGAGAGAAAACACCCCCAAAACAATGTTTCCACCTCCTTGCTTGACAGTGGGGACGGTGTTCTTTGGGTCACAGGCAGCATTTCTCTTCCTCCAAACATGGCGAATTGAGTTAATGCCAAAGAGCTCAATTTTTGTCTCTTCTGACCACAGCACCTTCTCCCAATCACTCACAGGGAAACATCCAGGTGAACTTCAGTGGGCCTGCAAAATGTGGCCTTCTTGAGAGGGGGACCTTGGGGCACTGCAAGATTTTAAAGCCATTACGGCGTAATGTGTTCCAATGGTTTTCTTGGGGATGGGTCCCAGTTGCCTTGAGTTTATTGAAAAAGTTCCCCTGTGTAGTTTTAGGCTGATCTTCACCTTCCTCATGATCAAGGATACCCCATGAGGTGAGTTTTTCCCTGGTGCCCCAGATCGATGTCGATTGATAGTCATTTTGTATTTCTTCCATTTTCTTACTATTGCACCCACAGTTGTTTCCTTCTCACCTAGGGCCAGATGTATGAAATGGTTTTGGTCCAAAACTCACTTTTTTGCCCTGACATCCTTAGAAAGCTCTTTAGTCTTACCCATGTTGTAGAGGTTAGAGTCTCACTGTTTAACTGAGTCTGTGGACAGGAGTCTTTTATAAAGGTAACTATTTAAGACAGCTGTCTTAAATGCAGGAACGAGTTGAATAGGAGCGTCTAACTGGTCTTTAGGAGCCAGAACTCTTAGATTATGTGCA